>KN716232.1:309022-324964 GCA_000816705.1 Dictyocaulus viviparus | reverse complement strand
AAATAATAAAATAAGAAATAATAAATAAATAAAAACAAGTAAACTTTCACTACCTCAAGCCTCTTGAGCTCGTTGTCCCTCAGTGGTCTGCAAATTGATGCCAGAATGCAAATGAACTATGAAAAGCCATGAGCTAGTTAAAAATAAAATAACAGACCTTAAGTTACTTAATGTTATTATAACGTAGAAATAAACCGAATCACCTCGACGACCTCACCGCTGAGGATATTGCTACCAAAGCTCTCATTACCTCATTCTATAGTAGCGTGTAATCAAATTATTATTGAATAATATTAAAGAATAGAAAATTCAAGGAAAAAACCTCTAGTTTTCCTTGTCTTGTCAAAGAACTTTTTTTTAGAAAAAAATTTGTGAATAGACTTAATTTATGCACTTTTCCTCTTTTTCCTCTTCATGTTGAGTTATTGTAACTCTCATTAGTGATACTACACAAATAATATATCATTACAAAGATTCATTAATGTTTTTTCCAGCCTCTTTTTTTGATCTACTAGGAATGCTTATAAAAGATTTTCGATTATCTCTATTTTCCAAATACCTCATACTGTAGAAATACACCTCATAACTCATCATAATGTTTTAACTCATTCTAATTATGTTTCTTTACCAACGGTTGAAAAAGATTTCAATCAATATGTTTTTCTATAGCAAATTTCATAATAATAACGACTTAAAATATTAATTATTCAATAATCGAAAATAACAACGCTGTTACTGAGCTTATTAGCTTGAAGCTGTTCTTGCATCGGTAACACAGGCGAAATCCTCAACGCAATGCCTTAATCTGCATATTTCTTCTGCAGTACGTAAAGTCGATGAGGTTGCAGCGGTGGAGGTGCTACCGTAACATGCAGGCCCAAATCAGGTCGCAGTCGCCCCCCCAGCCTACCAAGCAGCCTTTCCTCCGGAGTCGGTACAATGCTACCAGAGAAATCTGGCTAAAGTAACTAGCACTGACTTGGTGATGAGGGATCAATTAAAGTCACTGTATATAGGCTCGCATCCAACCATCTCTACGTTATCACGTTGAACACGAATGCTTAGGCGCATCACGCCACTAAAGATTGATAAACGCCAAAGCTTACCTTATCTTATCTCGCTTAAAGTCGATTAAGAGATGTAGTGGCACAGTTGTGGAGGTGCGACAATGACACGCAAACTCGATTCAGGTTCGCGGCACTCCTCTTGCCCTAAACCTCCCCCTCTACGAGGTCCACCAGATAACGTGGTGATTAGTGTTGAACTCAAATCACCTTGTAGACCAGGTTCGCCCTCAATCACTTCCGTTGATGTCACCCTGAAGACGCATGCGTAGCCATTGCAATCCGCAGCAGGGATTGATCTACATCAAAGCTTATTTTATCTAATCGTAGTTTCTGTCGATTAAATTAAAATTATATACAAACAATTTCGTTTTATTCTAATTGAAATTTTAGATATTGATTGTTTTTAAGCCTAAACTCAATCGATTCAATCAATCAATGTTCTCAGCTAGACAATTCTATGTCGTTAGCTTTTGCTTTTGATTATTAATGTATTTTTTTTTCAGATTTTCTAGATAAAATGAATTTATTTGCCTCGATACTCATCAACAATGAAAATTTTATCGCTTGAGGTGCATTAACTCTTATGAGTATGAACATTTCATATTTTAAAAAAAAAACTAAGCTTTGCATTTTTAATAACTATATAAAAAACCACTTTATAAGGTAGACGATATATTTTACAATATGTAAATTATTGCCAAATAAAGTTCATATGCTAGAATAATTTTACTTAGTATTTGATAGCTTATCACTGATAAAAAAAGATAATTGATAACGAATCAATAAATGGGATAGTTCTACAACAGTTGATCTACTCTACATTTGATCTACTACAGTTGATCTCCTTTGCCACCGTAATCGGAACGTTTCTATGTTGGTGCTATTCTTACAATATAGTAAACTATTTTAATTATACTATTTATGAACATATTTTAGAAATAGAAAGAAAAAACTATTTACATATTATTGATCGAGTCAAAATCGATAAAAATCGATTAAAATTCACAATTGAGGCGTTAATTGTAATTTTGAAGGATAGAAGCTGAACGGAAGTACGAGAGCATTATTTCTAATCCGTGATGCTTAATGAATACTTGTCGTAATGAAGCATATGAGAAGCAAAACAATTCTATTTGTTTCTTTATTCTTTTTTTTTTGATCCTCAAAAGTTGTCAAAAAGCTGAAATGAGGAGGATAATAGAAATAATCCTCACAATGGCTTCTGTGCTCCATCAACTATGATTATTAATTATTATCGATTTTATTTCAATGGAAAACATCACAGACAAATTAGAATAACATTATCATCACTAAAATAATAAAACGATAAATGATTGAGGAATGAGGAAAAGCTCGATAATTTAGTCGATAACACATCAAATCACAAACTTTTAAAGAAGAACTTCGATTTGAGTCCAATGAGGTTTAAGCTGAATTCGATGCCAAAGTCAAAATTCACTGAGTGGTAAATGATAGATTTTAAGAATTCGATATGCTTAAAAAGTAACATTTATGTTTTTAAGCTTTGAAGTTTTTATTTTCTTTTTTTTTCTATTACTTAAGTTTCTAAAATTTATAAATTTCAATAAAGCGGTCTAATAATAGTATGTGAAATTTTGAAAATAAGTTCATATTAGAAGAACACGACGATGGAAGAACACTAGGAGCCGAGGACAACGACGGAGTACTAATGAGAAGCTGATTATAAGATTGATTCATTTGGCTTCATAGCAAATCATGGTGAAACGATCAGAAGAACAACAAGAGAACGAGATGCTGACGAGAAGTTGAACAGAACATTCTTCAATTCGACTCCATAGCCAATTATTGTGAAACGATTAGAAGAAGAACAGCAGCTGAGGAAGAAGACGAGGTACCGACGAGAAGCTGATCATAGCACTTCTTAATTCGATTTCATAGCAAATTATTGTGAAACGATCAGAACAACAGGAGCTGAGGACGACGATGAGCTACTGACTAGAAGCCGAACATTTAAAAACAACACTGAAAAACTAATTAAATCATAAATTGAGTCAAAGCCTCATAAAAAATGAGTTGTAAGTAAAAAAAAAACAATGTTGATTGCGTAATTTTTCCAGAATTGATTAGTTATAGGAATGAGGATAATTATGACTTATATGTTTTTTTTTCTAAATACATTAGCTTTTTCTGAACTCACAACCTCTCACAAACAATCAACTTCTTTAATAAGTAAAAATTATGTTTAAACTGCTTTAGTATTTGCTATAGAATATATATGAGATATTGATTATGCTGTTTTTTAACGATCTCTATAACATAATTTTCCACTAGACTCATCATAGGAGGTGATTATGATGAGTTTTGACGAACTCGTTTGTGATCGTCTCAAAATCACCTACCTCATTTTTGATGCTTGAAATGATATTTATGCTTACAACAGTATTATTTTTTTCTCACGTAGCCAAAAATTCGATTTTTACCGTGTTCGCGAGGTAATCAACGACACGTTGTGATCTTCTGCGTTCTACCGTGACTGTAGATCAAAACGTCTTATTCCTCAATGCTTTTGAAAGTCGATTTTATTTTCATGCATAATTATGACGGAAATAGTCACAGAGACTTATAAAATATTCAAATTTGAATTTCACTCAACCCTTCGATCAAAGTCCGAGTTTTTTCTTTCTGGGATGCTTTTGTTACTTTTTAAACAATTTGTGCTTTTTAAATTATCCATTGTAGTTGAAACTTTTTTCTAATCAGCTTACATCAAAGCTTAAGAAACATTTCGATTTGTAAATTTTTGAGGTTTAGAGGGAAAAAAAAACATCGTATATGAAAATTTTCAATAATTATTAAACTCCTATAAAATAATCATAGAATAATCTTTCATACAAACAAAATTACGATTGCTTTATTACATTTATAAGAAAAATATTGAATATGGAAACCAATATTGATTAAAATAGATCAAAAAAATGCATAAATAACTATCAAAAAATGTCAAAAACCCAACAATAACTACATTCTCTCTTTACTACTCGCTCGACAGTAATTTTACGAGTCCCAGTTCCTCAGTATACGAAAATGCGACTCCGCTTATTGTGCATAATTTCAAAAGCAGAGAAGAACTCAATATTGATTTATATTTGCCTCAAACTAGTTTACAGCTTAGCTATTACGATTTCATCTCAATTATACTTATGTTTTATTGAGGACAAAATTTTATTGCGACTAATCTTTGTAGTTGTTTTCTTGTTTTTCTTTTTGTTGACGTCGTGGTCAGTTTTTTTTTCAACTGATGACGTTGATCAACTAAAACTCTATTCAGCCTATTTTTTATGTAATTTTATTTTTTTCGTTTAGATTGTTTATAATATGATTCATAAATTGTACGATTATATTTTCTTACGTGAATGATGTAACGAATTCAAATAATCCATCGATTTCCGTAGATCAAGGGTACTGTATCTAAACGATTAATTTGTGTGCGACGCAAGCGAATGGTTCCTGCTTCAATTCCTCGTTTCGGCATATGGAGAACATTTATCATCGTTAAAACTTAAGTAAATCTATATACGAGTTCTATCTGATACATAATTGAGTTGATCTTAGAACTCATAGCAGCACAACATATCGGATTTCAGTGTAATACCGGTTTCAGTTCGTTCAGAGGTTACGCAACGTTGTGACCAACGCAATTATGAGGGTTACGTTTCAAGTCTCATATGGTTCATATAAGCTTAACAGGACCTATCACACTAGAAAATAAACAGAACTGTTAGGCAACTTAGTTTTTTCTATTTAATAACCGAGATTGCCGTAGGGAAACATCCTTTGGACGTTGTATGGAATCGAGCAGGACTAATAAGCTTAACTCCACTCACTTAATGTATAATAATGCTAACAACATCAGCAGAAATTTGTGATGATATTGATATAGGGAGGTAAAATGAGTGAATGACATGTAACAAACTCAATATGTAATGAGGACTTTTAACTATTAAATGTACTTTAATGAGTAAATATGAGGAAATTTGTAATAGAATACTTACTGTATCATCACTATATTTTATAGCTCAAAAAACAACAAAATATTATTAAAATTAATAGAATATGTACACTATAATATAAATAATACTGAAAAATGTTCAACGAAAACAAATGAGCCTCATTGAGGATGATAAATGTGAGCGGAGTGCATTCCAGCTTTAAACATATTCAAATAAAAAAAAAAACTTACTAAGCTTTAGCAGAAGAAAAAAACTTGACGAGTCAGTTGTGTTTATTGAAAATATGCATCAATATATTACAATTAATAAAAAATATTTACTAGTATTCAAATAAACATGAGGTGAAAATTTTTTTCTAAATAAATAACAACCTCATAGTTGAGGTCAAAAACGTTCATAGACCACTGTGGTGGTGAAAAAGAATGAACAATGACGATTCGCATCAGTTATATAACGGGAAAATTTCTCTTGAATGTGGGCATTTTTTCATTTGCTCTTGAAGTTTCGCACATAATTAAATTATTTGTCACATAATTTTATCCATATGAGTATAAATTAATTGAAATAAATAACTCAAGTGATATTGAGTCAATTTCATAATACTCATTGAGGTAAGATAAATTCATCGTTATCGATCGACAGAAACAACTATCAAAAGCTGGCATATGTTACGGCTTAATATTAATTACGTTCTAACAATAATAATTTTTCAAAAAAAAAATAAAGTGACGTACCTATTGTTTTATCGACAAATATTCAATAAAATTTATTATTCATTGTTACTTTTTTTGTTACCAATTTGATGATAATAAGCACATTCGACGATATTCAATTCATTGAGTTTGAGTGAATTATGAGGTATGAATTCATTTCCTCAATGATTTATTCTGAAATTCTAGAGGACTTAACTTAGTTTTGGAAGAAATCCAACCTCATGACACGAACTATTCAACTCGAGAAAAAAATCCATTTCCTCAATAAAAGAACTATGAAACCTCAGGTGCTGTCAGAGATAAAGCTGAGCCAGAACTCAGCTCTTATCAGCTAATCAGCACCATCTGAGCTTAGAGAACTTTTAGTTTTTCTAGAGTTTTTAGGCCAACGTAACGTTTTTGTTTTAAAATTATTCTATGGTTTTAAATTAATGCTGGTATGTTTTATTCAGATGAGGTTATTACAACAATACTCACATGAATACATAATAATTGACATGAAAATATAGCTTGAAACGGAGAAGTGATAGGAGGTAGAACAGCACACTCACGAACATGTCACATCAAAATACCTCACTATAATCCGGCTAAGTCTTCTATCTACGGCGAAAAATCGTTGTGAGCAAAAATGAGTGACAGGAGAGCATTCAGTGAAAAGCGTACTTCTAAGTAACTGATCAAATCGTTATTAAGCTTTAAAGAGAAGCTATTCCTTAAGACTAACGGAAGTTGTTTACTCCATAATATCGAATCATCATCATAACTCATAACGATAAACAAAAATTATATTTATTAAATGCTATTTTTAAATATGTAAACAATTTTATTTATGTTTATGTTGACATCAACAGTATCTTTTAGTGAATAACTTCTATGAGATTCTTAAAAAATATAAAATAGTTTCAGTAGATTTCATAAAAACAACACCGTAATTCATTCAAGCCCAGTTTTTTTTTGTTGTTGTTGTTTATTGTTTATCGTTTATTTTTTTCACTTCCAGTTTTTTCAATCAATCTTATCGAATCTTATAAACATTACACTAATGCTGAAATTTTTTTTTCTTAAACTCATTAAATTCAAACTGGCGAATGGTTTTATTTTTTCAAACAACTTTTTGTTTTGCAATTTTGGAAGTTTTTTTTTTATTAATTATAAAACAGAAATTTCGCTTACGTCATCTTTGTTGTACTTTTGGAACATTGCAGGAAAAAAAAATTGCAGAACCTACCGTATCCTCGTCGATATCAGTGAGGACAGAAAAAAATTGATCACTGCGTCAATTGATGTTAGCAAAAATATTCTTCGATAATAATAAGTGTTATGTATTGTCTGCATTCTTAAACAAATTGATGCTCGTATTGATTTTTGTAGAGCAAAACTTCGTAGATCATTTAGAAATTTACCACACGATGGTAATAACATTAAATATGATGAGTAAAGTACTTAAATTGTATACTTTTTCGCTATGAAGAAAAAAAAAAACAGCAAAACAACCACAATTAAATAATAAACAATAAACAATAAACAAATGAGTTTTAAAATTAATATAAATTATGAAACAATATATAAAATAAAATATTTTAAAATTTTGATCACTTAATTGACTGTGATTTTGTTTATTGAACATATTGAAGTAAACAACAAAAATATATCGACATAGTAAATAACAATAAAAAAATCAATAAATAAACAATAATAAATAATAAATAATATGATGTAATAATAGTCTTAATAGATCAAATAGAAATAATAAAAATTCGCTGAAAATAAAAATATAAAAAATGGAATTTTTGTTGTTTAACGATTTCGAATTTTTATTAATTTGCGATAAATAAAAAATTTGTCAAAATTATTCTATTTCCTATCATTTATTTATATTTTGTTAAATATTTTAAGAAATAAAAAGTCCAAAATTTTTTTTTAAGTTTTTTTTTGTTTACAAAACTTTGTTAACTAAGAAAATTTAGAGAAAAAAAAATCGATAAATCACATTCATATCAATTTTATGCACACCATAATTTTTCCAGCTGACAAAATTTCATTTATTGAATTGTTTGCTGGTTATTGAAGAAGCTTGAAAAGCCACTTGTTTCAAGAATGAGGAGGAGAAAAAAAAAATGAGAACAAAGCAAGAGGAGAATAGACGAAATTACATTCACTCGCCGAGTTCCTCATCACCTCAATGGATTCATTCATTTGATTGTAATTTGAGGAACGATGATCGTATAATATTCCGATCAAACTTATCACTAAAAAACCTCATCGAAGCTAAATTAAGCAGTTCTTGTAGATTATAGCTTAGGCTTTTGACAATAGTCAAAATATTGAGGATTCCACACGTGGTTCGACCTCAATTTTTCGTCTAGAACGTTATATTATAGTCCTCATTTGAGCCTCACTCTAATGAATCATTTTATTTTCTGAAACAGTGGAGAACGAAGATGAATACTTATCAAAAAAAAAAGTGGTGATAATATAGAAAAATATGAATTTATCGGTAGATATTCGATTGATTGGCTCAGTTGATAGTAGACTGGAACGAAATTATGAACGATACAGACTCGAGACTCATTTGAGGTGGTGAGTTTCGTATAACCAATTTGTTCATCTATATGAACATATAAAGATATACTTAATTTTATTATAAAAAAAAATCGCCTATGTAAATGAGTTTATCAGAATTTATTCATCTTGTATTTCGTCGCGTTAGAATAAAGTTATTATATGAGGGAAAAAAAAAACGCTAAAACCTCAGCTTTTTCTCTAATAATTTAGTTGTCCAATACATTAATCCCTATATTGAGTCTCAATTTTATTCCTCAAATTATTGTATAACAAAAAAAAATCCCTTATAATTCTTCAATACTTATTTTTTTATCTGAGGTAAAATAATATATATAGTGATTTTATCTCTAGGGATTATTTATGGTGCACTGTGGCGCAGTGGTGCAGGTGGCTACTGTAACACGCTGGCTCGAACCAGTTTACTGATGCCTTCTAGGGCCACTGAGATAACCAAGCCCTTCATCCCTTATCGATATGTAAATCGGTGTCAAAGAAATCTGGATAGGCAAATAAGCATCGACGTGGTGAAGAGTGGTGAACTCAAGTCACTGTATAGACGAGAGTCACATTCAACCACCTCCACAATACTGAGTTGAACACGAGTGCGTTGGCGCATCCCACCATTGACGAATTGTTCAGTGTTAAAGCTTATCCTTTTTAAGGCTTATGCTTAATTGTTACTTAATGAAAATACTCTAAATGCTTTTATTTTATTTAACATCATTATTATAGACGATCAAAAAAATATTGTAATAGAAATAAATACAGCCGATTGTTGACGATCAATATATTGATTATTTTGTTTTCGCCAATTAGGAAAAGAATCAATATTTTTGGTTTCATTTCGAAAAATAGAACAAAATTATACGGTAGTTACTTATTTTCTTTGCTAATTGCTCAATTTATATGAATTGCCTTTAAATTTTATTTGTTATTGAATCGATTTATTGATTTTTCAATGCTTAATTTCAGCTTTTTCTCTTATCAATTGTGACCATCAGTTCTGAGCTCATTCTTAAACACTTCTAACACCAACCGATCCAATAGAAGACAGTTATGCTTTTCTTCCTCAATGGAAAAAGGAATTTTAGAAAAACGAACTCTTCCATTATATCAGCAATACAAAGATTAGGTGACACACCTCAATAAAGAGGTGGATTACATGAGCTCTTATCCTTATCTTCATCCTATCCTCATCCTCTGCTTAAGGTAGATTACGTGATATCTTACTTTTATCTTCATTCTATCCTAATCCTTTAATTACTTCCTCCGTAATTTATCAGAGTATTATAGGCGTGAAAGCATGAGTCATGAGTGCAATAATCCATAAATATTTACCTCAACATGAATGCATAAAAGATCGAGTTCAATAAAACTTATGTAACAAATCTATGACCAGTATTTTACAGTTCTTGCCATCCACAACTCGTTGTGAACGCGATTTTCCATATCTTTTCAAATGATTTTATAAACTCCGAGGATAAAGAAGTGGTTGAATCGGTAACTCGAATTCAACAACACGGTGTGGTTCAGCATTGGTCCTGCGCACAATGTGCTACATATGCCGAACTGAAACCTTTCGCTCAAGCTTAATATGCTTTAGCGTCAATCTATCCTTCTGATGAGCGTCTACGCATTCGTCCTCAACGTGATATTGAAGAGATCATTGATTGCTTGCCTCTTCTATGCAATTAAGGTGCGCAATCGATATCTAGTCAAGGCTGATCGTTTCAGATAACTCTAGCACTATTCATAAAAAAAACTTAGAGTGCTTGAGTTTTTACTAGGCTTGGATGTTGCATTGATACTGACTGGTCCGCTGACCTCTTTGATACCTCCTATCACTTCATTACGCGATTTCACTCCTTATCCTAATTGACGTTGAAGCAGCTAATCTCTTTTATGACCATATTATATTACATTTTTAATTACAGACTCTTTTTTTCTTGGTATTATCGTCAAAATATTTGCCTCTAATCAATTTTGAGGATTGAATTCATATTATGAGTTATTTTTTGTTAAGATGTCATTTAATGAGGAAAACGTTTCATTTAAGGGAAAAAAAATCTAATTAAATTTTTGACATCTTTTTTTCTTAACGTTTTAAGGGAGAAAAAAGTGCTCAAGTAATTCTATATCGATTGGCTTTTTCAATTAACATACTTCCTCAAAAAAAAAAATTGACCTTCGTTAGAACTTAAAAAAGTACCAAAAATCTCTTTATGACAAAATGGGACATCTTCCAAAAAAGAAATAGGTCAAACGTCATTACATAATTTTTAATAAATAAAAATAATTTCCTTGAAATAATAATTCATCAGCGTCAAACTTAGTCGCTTTGATCTGATATGTTTCGTTGTTGTTGTTGTTGTAGTGAACTGAGGTAACCCTTTAGTGTTGTGATCATCTACCTCCATGATACGCCCACGCATTAGTCTTCACCGTAATAACGTTGATGTAGTTGAATACAAACTCAAGCTATGAAACGGTTTTAAACAACTAATTTCTATAAAACTCATGCTACTTATCGTTCTTAGATTTTCCAACGCCGGTCGAATGGTGGGCTTAGTCTGCCCGCATACGGATCCGAACCGTAAGCAGCGCAAGTCGGTAGCACCTCCTATCCCTACTTTTACACGGTTTATATTTATGCAATATACAGCTAATAATAGCAAAATTATTACATGTCAGATTCGTATTCGAGTTTTTTCTGAGGTTCAGAGTTTTGGAACAATCTTAACAGCGTATGGTATCATTATTATACCAATATGACTAGTGATAGTTGATAAAAAATCAGATAGATAGTATAAAGCTCATTCGTAGCGATTTTTACCTTAGGTAAATGAATTGATCTGGTTGTTGACATGCTAGATCAAATCTATTGACGGTCAAGCTTTGATCGAATATTACTACCAGACGACTCCTACCTTACCTCAATTGAGACGCTATTGATCGTAGCTTAAGCTTTGTAGTGATGAAAACAATAAATTAATTATATTTTCGGTATTTCTAGCTGAAAATAAATCTTATCGTCAATATTAGTGATAATTTCATAAGAATATCACAGGATAATGTTATTTAAAAATATGTGAAATGGTTTAAGGTATACGGTAGTTACAGTATACTACAATGGATTTAATATGAACTGATAAAATAGTCATTGACCTATTTTATATGTACATTTAAATGATCTAAGTGAATATTTGCTAAAACGCTAACAATCTCACTGCTTATAAAATTTAGAAAAAAAAGTAAAATCGAAAAAATTCGAAAATTTTCCAATGAAAAGCCTCAAATCGTTTTCATGCCGTATTTGTCCGTCTTATTCTCTCTTTATCTACAACAATGCAATGTCGTTTCAAAATATCCCTTCAAGTAGTGAAGCAGGATAAAAATGAGTTCAAAATGATTTCCTCCTTTCTGATTTATCAATTCTTTTAGTTATTCTACCAGTCATTGAATTTAGGATACATTTTGGCATTGATCAATCCCTTGCGCCATCGCATTCGTGTTCAACACAGTATCGTGGAGGTGGTGGGAGAGTAGCATGGTATATGAGTGTGACTTGACTTGATCGTTCTTCACAAATTCAGGATCGGTCTGAGCGGCGACTCGTGAACTGATTTGGGCCTATGTGTCGTTGTGGCAGCTACACCACTGAGCCACTGCCTATCCCTCATTGAGTTCAATTGCATCCTATTCGATAATTAGGTAATGTTATCAAATTTCCTCAAATCGCATTTGAGCTTCAATTTCTGGCAATCATCCTAATTTCGATGGACGAGTTATTTCCAACAAATTACTATGAATGCTTTCAGCAAAAATAGAAGTATTATCAAATTTCTGTGTCACCTAGTTAAAATTAGCTTAAGCATTCAATGATCACATAGTAGGCGATAGATCAAAACTCAAACTTTTCAAGAGGAATGAGTTTGAGTCCAGCCTAAGCCTATAAGTTCAATGATTAAGCAAACATCATGGAATATTAATTGTAAAAATATAAAACAGCCAGAGTCTATAACAATGTGGACAAAATTTTTCTGGCTAATAAGTTTTTTCATAAAAAAAGAAAGGATAAATGAAAAATGTTTCCTCTGAGAAACCTCTAAGCGTCAAAGACATAGCTAATTTAATAAACAGGAGCATTATTCATAATTAATTTACCAGTCTTAAAGCTGCTTTCAAGATTAACATCGTTAAAAATTTCAACCAACCAGGCTTTGTTGTTGATCAATTTCTGTGGCGAGACATTCGTGTTCGCCACGATATCGTGGAGGTCGTTAAGTAAGAGCCTAGTCTGTACAGTGACTTGAGTAATACCATTCTCTAACAGGTCACTGCTGCACATCTCCTTTTTCGATGAAAATTTAAGGAGCCTTGAAGGAATGGACGGCTTAGCGAGCTTGATGGGCCAGGGAGTGGGCGCGAACAGATTTGGCCTGTTAATCACTGTGGCACCACTACCACTGCGCCACTGCACCCTAGTTGGTCATACGGCATCCATACTTTACAGAGAATCAGATAAAATCTACGTAAATATTTGCTTGCTGTTTCCAAATAGATGAGAAGAATAATTGATGTCGATCCCTCAGAGGGATACGCCAGGCGTTTTATATTCACGTCACCTTATTGTGATATTCTAGAGATGATTAAATACGACTAATCTATTTATTAATTTGATACGATCACTCCTCAGCGAATCAATAATTCTTACTTTTTCAGATTATTTGGATACAAATCTACAGCTCCCTGAGCAATATGAGGCTCGGTTAGCTTAGTTGCAAAGTTGAGCTTACATATTAATTACGACTCCTCCCACTTTACACGCTCCAGCGAATTGTACGATTATTTGTACTTTACAGAACGAGAAAAAAAAACATCTATGTTGTATGATAACGTAAGAGAAGCTTACAAGACGTCAATGACGTCATTTCATTATGAGGAAAATGTTTGAGTCTTTCAGTATTGATTTAATTTATTGCACATGGAAATACCACTAGTGAATAAAATATAAAAACATTTTGAAAAAACATCTTATTAAAATTACATGGCTCACTAAATCGCTGCAATTAATTTACTTTATAAATGCTAAGTAAAAGAAAAACAATAATCAATACTGTTATGAATATTGTTAACATGAAATTCTTATAATATTATGAGGAAAATATTTGACCTACTACAACAAATAGTTGAGGTTGAGTTGATAGATCGAATATCGATTAAATGAAAAATATTTGTAAATAATCAATAGATAACAAACCATTATAATATAATAAAAAATTATATTGATCAAAATGATATTGAAATCATTTTTTTTCCATTTCACTTAAATCACGTGTTGACCATATGAAATTTTTCTCTTACTGTTTTTTTTTCCTGTTGATAAATATCGTCACCAAAAAAATACGGTAATCAGTTTTTATGCAAATTTTATATGTTATTATTTACATGTCTAACATTTATGGAAGTTTTTTTCCTCAAAAGTTACAAAGTTGAATAAATTTGATCTATTTGATCTGAAGAACGACTTTTATTAGTTTGAATTTTGTATTGATAAGAAATTTAGTTGACAATGAAAATTCATTCAATTGTTTTTCATTCCTCAATAAGTACTCAAAAATCTAATTTCACTCAAAACACCTAAAGTAAGTTTTCATGAGGTTATATTTATGCAAACGAGTTATGTTTCAAGCTGCACTGAAAAGGATACAGTATGATTTGGTGCTAATCAGTCCCTTTAAAACACTCCCACGCTATCGTAGTCATTGTGATATCGCTGAAATGATTGAATACAATTTCGATAAGTATATAGCTTTAAAGTGACTATTCATTGTGAGGTCAGCGCTGCGTATCTTACTAGTTTCCTCCGTTACTAATCGACCTATCCCTGAGGCACAGCGAGTTTACGGTACTATAGATTAGTATTTTTTTCTACTTTGTCAGTTTAGAGAAATATGTACTTTGCGAGTTTCGATCCAATGAATTTTTCGGCTACTGATTGTTTTTTGTGTTTCAACATTCTGATGAAGAGGGACATCTGTAAGATAACGATTTCCGTGAAACTCATGAGTTGCTTCGCATAACTCACCAAGAGGATGCTAGTTTTGACTTAAAACCTATAAGCGCATTAGAAGCTTTTTATGATTAGGTGAAGAACAAGAGAGCGAATATATCGATCCTATATAGATTTTCCTTGAAAAAATTTTCTTCGACAAACAATCAAGGTGATTTTACATTTTTCTTTTAGCATTTCTAAACAGACCCCTCAAAAATATAAGGCTTGGATATAACTACAGTACACTGTTGAGTCAAGAGGTGAATTCTTCATAAATTCCTCAGTAGTATTAAATGAGGATATTTAAAAATTTCTTTTACAAATATCTCATCAACATTTAGTCGTCTAGTGACTAACGTATTTTCTGAGAAAAAAAAACGTAAGAATAGTGAATTACTGAGTGATTAAGCTTAATAGACAAAGCATCATTCACAGTAGTACAGTAGTAGCTTGATCGTAAATGTGCTCCAAAAATGCTTGAACTTAAAGGACGAAATGACCGTACTACTAGTTTTTTGATTTTTGTAGGTCATATTGTCCTATAAGAATTGTATTATTATATTTTTGATTCAATAAAACTGAACAGAAGCGTTCATATTCGTGTTGAGTCAATGAATTTCTTAAGACCTCAGAAGTACTAGTACTACAATATTTCAAATCCTTAGTTTGAAGCACACCATGTAATGATTTGTAAAAAGAATATTCATCACCTCATTTTCCTCGATCACTCACTCCATTAGCCTGTTCATTTTTATTAGATAATTGTCTTTTGTGAAACGAAAGAAGAATGAAATTAGTATTAAAATTATTAAATACTATATGATATTAAGAATTTCAGAGTTAGTTATATTGTTATTTCTGTAACATTTGAAACTCAATAACTCAATATCGTTATTTATGTGGTATTTGATACTCAATGAGTCAAAATTTTATCTGTGTACTGTTTGATGATCATTTTTTTCTATGTCGATCAATATAACATGTTTAAGCATGAGTATTTTTTTCCTCAAAGTTTTATCATTGATATAAATTGATAAACGTTTGTTATCATTGATATATTTTTTTGCGGTATTACTCATTTTACTCGGTTACCAAAGTGTGATCGCAAAAATGGATGAGTTAATTGAAAGCCTTTCCGATAAGGTTCATAATAAGGTATGATGTTGAGTCTATTTCAGTTCTATTTTGACCTCATCAATAGCAATTATTTCTCTATGACTTCTAATACATAATATATAATCATAGAAGCTTGTAGAATTATCGTTTTCTTAAGAACGTTTAGTATAGTAGATCAAAAATCACATACTACTAATCAATACAGTATATTTCAAATGCACACGATGTTATTCGTTCGATAAAATCACTTTTAGCTTTTTCATATTCATTATAAATTGATTTTTATTAAGTTTTTTTTTCTCTTAATATCTTTCTCGAATCCAGAAATAAGCTATAAATATTTTATCTGCTTTTACTAGTCAGTAATATATCATTTGTAATGGACTAATAACTATTTGAGGAGGGAAAAAAATAATAATAATAATAATAATAAT
>KN716232.1:229089-264614 GCA_000816705.1 Dictyocaulus viviparus | reverse complement strand
TATGGTATAACATTATTGTTAGACTGGACTTTTACAGTTGGATGATCAATGCTTTTCATTGGAAGACACATTTTCAACGAAAATCGTGTGCATTTGCTCTGTGGATTACTGTAATGACGAGAAGAAGATGATAGTGTGCAACATCATTTCTAGCAATAGCAATATTTATCAGAATTTCTATTCCTTTATGTCATTAGGCTTTTCTCACGACGACAAACAAAATGAAGTCTTTCCGTATGCCTGGCTATAGTTCAAATCCAAATAGCGAGATGTCCATTGAATTATTCCTCTGCATGAAACGTGAACTCGGTTTGCCTGCTGTACGTGATGGTGACGAAGTTGTTGTGCTAACTCCATTTCGGTTCGACTTTTAACTGTTTCTTCACAACTCTTTAACTCTCTCTCTCGATGATTTCATCCCAATTACAATGAAACGAGTTGTTTCAAAAAAAAGATAAACGCCGGAGGGTGTATAAGGATGAAACGAAACTGATACACTATTAGAGGCTATTATTAATAAATAAGTAACACTAGTAACTTAATAATTTTATCTAATCTTTTTTCCATTGATTTATAAATGCACAGTCCGAAGAGTCTACTTGTTTACAGAGTGGATTATGGTGTTTTTTTGTTTACAAATGGGTATGCTCTTTTGACTGCAACAATAATACTGAGCGTTGCTCTCGTTGTTGGACTAGTTTTCGTCTTAGTTTTCCTAGTGATTGTTCCACGTATAAAAGCTTGGAGGTTAGAGCGCTATTTGGTATGCTCTTAACTATTCTAAAAACATTGCGTTGTATTAATAAAAGGGCATTACAGAAGCGAATCCGTGAAACGAACGACGGTATGACTCCTTCTTGGAAAGAGAAGATGCAAAAAATTCAAGCAGAACTAGAAGAAGGAACGTGTATTATACATGAATAAAGTGTGACATAACAGTATTCATTTCTTGTTTTTTTTTTCAAATGTCACACAGCACTGCCAAGCAGTGTTTTTGCTCTGGAGATAATCCTATTAAATCGAGGTGGCGAGGAAAAAAACTCCTTCCGAACTGTGCGAGTGTTGCGAAAGTTGCATATCGTTTGTCAATCATATCTATGATAGAATTTATACAAAAATAAAAACACTACCAGTCAAGTAAGGTAAGGCTGGGTTGGGTTGAAAAGGTTGCGTGAACTTTATATGAGGTGAGATTGTACAAAGAGATAGTGAGGAGTGTTGTTTTAATGTGTTGGCTAAAAATGTCACTAAAGTACTTTCCAGTAGTCCTTCCTTGCCGCCTATCCGATGATCGTATCCACACCAACATATGTATGCAAAGCTCAGTAGAGGTTGAGCTAATTAGATGAATTATGAACATTAGCTGTTCTTCAGCGTCGGCGTTTGTTAATAAGCTATGGTTTTCCTTTCTTCTCCTGATTGTGTATGAGGTTAATATAACATGTCTATCGATAAGCTATGGCTTCGACGATATTCCACATCTCAGATCCATAACCGGTTTAAATCACCTTCGATTTCACCAAATCTCTCCATAATTCTAAGGAAAGAGAAATCCCTCATTCAGTAATAAAACACCTTTCTTTCATTGAAGATGAACTGAACTGTCTTCAAATAAGTGTCACGTCAAACTTATAGTATGGAAATGACTTGAATTCAATTACCTCTACGATATTACGCTGAACTAAAAAGCTTGTTCTGCTGCTTATTACTACAAATTTTTCATGAACTAAGAAAATTCCACATGTCAGAGTGAACTGACTTGACCTTAGCAACTGCTATGATTCTTGAGGTATGTGTCCTGTGATTTTTCAGGCAGTTAATTTGAATATATAAGTACAGCACAATTAAGCTGAATATTCTTAAAAGCCCGGTGTGAATTCGTGACGGTGAAAATTATCTGGTCTAATTTTGTTAACATCAAGGCTTAAAAACCCATTCGGGTTGCCATAGCAACGAAAACGCAATCAGTCACTTTAAAATTTTACCTCTATTCCAATACACTAATTATTTCTCTAACAGTACTGAGTATATTCTCTCATGTTTATTTGATCTACAAAGAGTAATAAATAGAAAACTAATATTTCAAATATGTAATTAATTTGTCGACAAATTCCTTTCATGCTTTTCTTTTGATCAATAATCAAGCAATTGACCTTTTTTCTTTCGCTCTCTTCTTCTTTTTTTCGTATGTTGTTACAAATTTTTAAGTTGTATTTTTTTATATAATTAGTAATGTTCTACTTAAATTTATCTATTTACTCTTTATCTTATTTTTTAATCGTTATTCGTAACACACCAAAGTGATTGGCAAAGGCTAAGACGAGCAATGTGTCACGAAGTTTTAACACTGAACCTCATTGCCATATTACTATGGAAGTGTGAGGAAAAGTATGTTTAAAGCGATTCTGACCTTTCCAAATCAACTGATATCTCAATTGAGTGTCTTTTAACCGTAAGCCATTTTCTAACGTAATCTTAGGGCTGATCGTCTTATGACAACGTGCTTATCTTCTGCAGCTAATAAAATGATGTAGTAGTTCAATGAGTGGATATGAAACAAACTCCTCATTTTTGTTTAGCTTAACTATGACTGCCTGTTTGTTATCATTGCACTTTATCAGAAGACTTTACATGATTGAAACATAATTTTATCACAAATAGATAAGTGTGACGAGGCGATTCACAGTTTTCAAACAATAATTTGAAGGAGGCCTTAGTAATTCATCTATTTAGTCTACTGACCCCATCGATCACAATAACTTTCAGAATTACCTCACAAAATAGCACATTATGACTTGAAGGATGAAAACTATTAAAACTACAACACAATTCATAGGTAAAGCATGAGAGTAAATTTCAAATGTATTGAACTACATTATCGTACAGCAGCTCAGTGGTGGTGCCGCAGGGACACACCAGCCCGAATCAGTTCGCTGCCGCCCTCCAAGCCTACCAAGTCCACCATTTCTCCGGAGTCGATAAATCGCTACCAGAAAAATCTGGGTAAGATAAATAGCACTGACTTGGTGAAGAGTGGTCGGCTCAAGTCACTGTAGACAAGGAACGCATTCAACCATCTCCACGATATCATGTTGAACACGAATGCGTCTCCACATCCCGCCACAAGATCATTGCACCATAGCCTGTTTTCATCTGAATCACTTGAGAAATAATTAATTTCAAATACTTGGTCTTGGCCTATTTATTCTCGTCAGTCGCAGCTGCAACTTTAGTAGCATTGTCTATCCATAAGAAAAACGTAATCAAATCAGATTGAATGTCACGACCACCATCAGCTCGTCCAAAAACATCAAGTGGTCGAGCAGCTACTGCATCACGTCGAACTGCTCAAGCTGGAAGTGTCGTTGAACAAAGTATGGCAAATTTTTCTGTAGTGTTTTCTGTAGTGAAAATGAAAATAAATGTCAGTACTCTACTCTTCATTTTAAGCTGAAATTAAAAATGAGGATATTTCAAAACTACATTTCTCAATGACTTGGATTTTTTTCGGTGTCACTCCAACTCCCATCAGGCCAGCGTCCAGAATTTCAATCTCGCGTGCCGGTCCAGCAGTTCCCACACCACCATCACGAAGTGGTCTAGGTAAGAGCTTTGTGGAAATATTTCATTGTTCATATTAGGCTGTCATTTTTCAACAGATAATTATTCAGCCTCCAGATCCGGAACTCCTCAACGAATTGGCAACACGGTTAGTGAGACACAGCGATTATAGCCACATTGTTGTAAATATTTTCATTACTTTCAAGATATAAAATGTATGGGTGTTGCCATACCAACGTTATAATCATATAAAGTTGCTGTAGTAAGCTAGACAGTGAATCATTTCTGACCAAAGGCAAGATTATGAGTTTTGCTTTCTATATACTTTGTTTTATTTTTCTTCTAGGAACAATAACTAAAAAATATCCCTCGACACCTTGCTTACACCTTCTAGAACAATTTGACTTTCTCACTAACTTTTTTGATGCAGTATTAGAAAATTAAAATAATCAAGTTATAGTTGATTGGTGATCGACCGATGACAGGTTTGGCTCGACCTCCAACCGTTGGTGTCAATCCAGCAGTCCGTCCAATTACACAACAAGGACTTAGTGGAGGTCGTGCAGTCAGTAGACTCGGCACGAGAAGTTTGTTGCTGTTCCATTTCATTGAGCCTCGTCACTACAATCTATGCATGCTTTAGTAGAATCAGTCAACTGAAAAAAATTTTTTGTAAAAAAACTAGGTGCTGTAGCGAAAACGCGGTGTATACTTTTTAATCAACTCCTATATTGTATTAGTTCTGATGGCTCGGGTTCGGTAGCCTTGTGCTTTATCCCAAAGTTGTTTTGTGTATCTCAAATTTGGATAATGAATCTTTTTTATATATGAGAGAAAAAATGGAAAATATCGTATCGGCGACGATACCAATCAGAGAGTGAGAATAAAATAAGAGGTATACCCTAAGGGAAAGTGGAGGGGTATGGTCAGTAGAAAATCAAAAGTGCAATAAGGTCGCACAATAAATGTCGAACAATCCAACAGTAAGGTCTGGATGGAAAGCTACAATGCTTTTATACCATTATCCATTCAGTTTTATGAATGACAGATGAGAGGAGTTGTCATTATATTGAGTGATGGTTTTTTATTGGTGATTGGATGGGAAGTAGCAAGTTGATTGAGTTGTACGTCTACATCGAGTTGATTTTTTACAGCAAGTGAATGAATGAAACCTCCTTTCTATTTCATGCTCTCCCTCGTGATCTTTCAATCATTTGGGCTCATCAAAACGCTCTACTCTTAAGAAAAATTTGTATTACTAACAAATTGTTAACACCACACGTATATTTCTTTAGAATTGATAACTGAACCAGTTTTTGGTGTTGTGGCGGAGAATTGCTTCTCTTCTAGTTCTGGTAGTTTTGAAAGAGTTGGTGATTATTCAATAACTCAATAGCGTGCATTTCCAGACGCTTCATTATTGTTTTAGTCAGAAAGTAATGATTGACAGTAGCTGTAAAGTGATAAAGAATGGAATGAAATAGAGAAGAATGTGAAGTGTTCAACAAAAGCTTGAGTTTCTTTTGAGGTATGCGTCAAGTACATGACAAATCTTACTTTATGGGAATTCTTCGATCGAAAATGAATCAACTGACCGCTGAAATTACACGACTAGAAGAGGTCTATAAAAAAGGTGAACGTGATCGTATGGAACTTGATGCCTACGAGCAGAGGTACTTTCCTGCCTTAAGTTCATCACCATCATCATCGTCATCCTCATTTTATACTTATTCATGACGTATCCCTAATGGATTTTCATTCAGTTCCAAATCTTATATACTAATAAATAAACGTTGTATAAATGATAGGTTGAATATGAAACCTTCAATGAAAAATGTTTCTATCAAATCTATTTTGTCTGAACTCATATAATTTTTCTTATCACGCCAAAAAAAAAAACGAAAAGAACACAATGCCGTTAAAATTGGAAAGTCGGGATACCAAAAAGCTCAAACGAAAAGTAATTTAGAGCAAAAATGAGTGCCACAGAACTGAAGGAATTGCAAGGGAAACTAGTCGATTACAATGTTGTATGTTTTTTTTGTTCCTCATGATAGCATTTATACTTTAGCTGTGATAATTATGCTTTCATATTCTGTTATAGCTGGTCGATCGTATGCATATGAACCATGATGTCAACGAAATTGAAGCGGATGCACGACGTGCAAAAGAAACAGCAGATGAAGTATCGATGCTATTTAAAACCAAGGATGAATAGCATTTACTGTAAACGTCTTCATTTGCTTCAGATAGAGGCAGCAGTGCAAGAGCTTTTTACCGAACGTCAAGCTCGTGAACGCGAAATAGAGGAGATCACAATGGAAATCGATGAACAGAAACGCTTGAATCAGGCAATATTAGCTGGTATGGTAAGTGTATGGACTTTCTTGAAAACAACTGAGACAAGACAGGATAAGTTTTGGCGGTGATCAATTCTTTTTGCGAAGATCAGCAAAGAATCGAAGTTTTTCTGGTGGTAGTACAAGAAATATAGAGCCAACATCAGAAAACATGTTCTCGATTTCCTTGGACTGGCAAATCGTAGTTTTTGGAAACAGCTTGAAAACATGTAGATAATCAATGCTGACGTATAGGCGTGGAATAATTCTGGAAGCAGGCGGCAGCAGTGCAGTGAAAGAGTCTGGCACAGCTCTGTGTCGCGCTATTTCAGAATAACGACATTACGCTCTACATAGTGGAGAAGCAGTGCTGGACCACAGTTCCACGTGCTTCATAAAACTGTGATAACGTTGAATAGGATTATTATCATGTTTCTGTACCATGAAGCATCATCTACTGAAGAAGTAGCTTAAAGACCACAACTAACTCAAAATTGACTCATCGATTTCTTCTTTTTGTCCGCAGGCCTCATTTTTTCCCGGTAGAGAGCATACAGTCTTCGTTTGACAGATAGTTGCATATTATCCATCCTGGTAGTGACTACTGATAAGTTACTCCCTTTGAATGAGTAAAAATTGATTTTAGCAAATGTTTTGGAATGCGAAGGAATTTACGGTAAAATTCAATATATACGTGAAGAAGCTGAATAAGTAGTCAATCCGTTAAGGATCCAAGTATTCGTGAGCACTACGAAAGCACAAAGAAGCAAAACGAAGCACTTAAAGCTGAAGTTGAAGAAATGGAGAAGGAATTGAAACATTTACACGAACGAAAAGATCAGCTTGAAATGGAGGTGTCTAACTCTCCACTAAAAAAGAAAGCAAGTATGTTCGTTGCGATAATTTATGAGGTATCATGGATTTTTTTTTTCAAGTAATCAATCATTCGAATAAGTACTACTCTTCATGACTCCATTCTTAACACATTTGGAATATTATAGAAAATGGTAGACTGAATTCTCAAGCACTTTCAGTACAAATGCAACAAAATCTTGACGAACTACAATCGAGAGAAAGAATACTGTTAAGCGAGAAAGAAGCTCAAGAAACACCAGAAGAGAAGAAACAACGACTCATCGATCAAATCAAATTGAATAACGATGATATTTCAATGATGGAAAAACAGTAAGAGATTCAGAATTTGTTTATTCGCTTGACGATAATGAAACTTTTTAACTACTTTTGTTACCCGTCAAAAATATTTTCGTAGTTACCTCAAATATACAAATATACAATACATAGTGAGTATTTATGAATGAGGAAAAATTGCTCAGCTTGTATCATTTTACGTGCTCATTAATGAAAATCTGATGTACTCTATGAATACGTTGTTTTATTTGAAGGATACAGAAGACTAGCGAGCTAATAAATCTGGCACATGAAGAGATTTCCGAGTTCGATTCAAGTGCTGACCGAAATCTTGGTAAGTATTTTGCTACGGTCATCTTCGATTCCTATACACAGCAATTACCGTACCTCATTCTACAGGTTATATTAATAGTAATGCTATTTATAGTTGAAGTACTAATACACAACATAAAAGCTGCAGAGTGTTTTTTCCCGTCTCCATATTAAACCACTTGGTGCCGCAGTGGCGCTGTAGTGAGGTGAAACATTATTTGCTACCAGAGATACTGGAGTGAGATAAACAGCACTGACTTGGTGAGGAGTGGACGACTCAAATCACTGTATAGACCAAGCTTGAATTCAGCTAAGATTTGAACACGAATGCATAGGCTCATCTCATTCTCCCGCAACAGAAATTGATCATCTCCAAAGCTTATCCTTTTATGAATCTAACATTTGTAGTGATATCTAATAGAATTCTATTCATCAATTTTGATGAATGAATTTTCAGCGAAGAACAGTGAGAAATACCGTGAATTGATGATGAAAGAACGAGAATATGATGAATTCCTTAGCGCTTACGATAAACAAAAGCAGGTATGGGTTAGTTTGCTTGAGAAATTCCTAGAAGAGTCGGCGATGAGCTGCAGATGCTCCAAAAGAAAAACGTCATCTAATAATCATTATCGAAGAATAATAGACGCTTTTTTAGCAACGGTCAAGATATAGACGATACTTAACCATTGCTACTATGCCATGGCTTTCTATTTGGTTGATGCAAAAGTAATTACAGATTACATCATGTTGAGATTATTAAATTACCGCAATTACATTTACACCAACCAAATATACGCCTATGCAGAAGTTCGCACCATCTGTATTCAGAAATCATATCAATCTGGCACATTTCTAAATCATTTAGCTTTCTCAGTACTGCGATCGAAAGGGCAACGTATGCCTGTAAGCTTCTTATCTTAATGCAGAAATGATTTTTTCTTTACAAGCACCTCGTGAACAGCGTTGATGTACCACAACAGCACGTGAAATTATAGTAATATTACGTACGTAAGCCATCTATCTTATGAAAGGTCCACAAAATCTTGACGAAGAAAATGTTGGATTGAAATGATCTACTGAAAGATAATCTTCTAGAACAACGTGGAATCTGGTATTAAATCACATAAACTTCTTGCTTGTAAGTTATTTATTCTATGCTGATGAATTTTGAAAGCTCGTGAAATTGGCCGTACATAAAACATAGGAGCGTGATATTATAATGAGTAATCAAAATATTAAGTTATTTGCGAAGCACCCATTGGAACTCTTAAGCTTGTTATCAGATTGTTACCGCTAACGGTAGACCGCTAAAATAACAGTAGACGATAACTGCCACTTGGTCACATCATTTCCCAGAAAAAATGGTACGATTTGTTTTAGAGTAGAGCCTTAACGGTTACACAGATTACTTTGAAACTCTTTCTCTAATCTATTCCTGACGATGTCATAAGTAGGCCGGAATCGGGTTAGCGGCTGTCTCTAGCGCTAATCAAGCCCGCCTGCCTGCGCGGTCAGTGAACTAGTACTAGAGAAATCTGAGCAAGCAAATAACACTGTTTTAGTAAAGAGTGATCAACTTCAGTCACTGTATAGACCAGCTTTGCATTCAATGACCTTCACAATATCACGTTGAAGACGAATGCGTATTGATCGACATGAAAAGCTATCAAGATTTTCTGATAAAGTCATTATGGGCCATTTGCTTGTTTCCAAGAGCAAGGACTAATTGTCATCTTTAAGAATACAGTTCAACTGAATAATTCATAGTATAAACCACTGAACACTAAGTGGAGCTGTACATTTCAATCTCAGAGTTTTTTTTTTGGAATATTTACACCAAAAGCGCTCAAACGAGATGGAAAAGAAATTGATTGATTAATGACCAGAGAAGTATTTAGTTATTTAACAAAATGTTGATAACTTTTCTGCAATGTTGAGTCTGCAAATTTTGAGAGGAACACCCAGCTTACAAAAACGTTACAATAATGATTTTAATCTAGCTGAATAATATAGGACAGCCTTGAAAATATGTTACTGATATTTTTCAGAGTCTAACAATCGAATTGGATGAGTACAGTGAGGAAGTTGTTCGTTTACTACAAAAAATGTCTGCCAACATTCTGAAGGTAATTAAGCACTTTTTTGTTTGAAATCGTCATAACAGTGGTATATCACAGCTTAAAATGGACTCAAATTTGAATGCTGTTGATGATGATGACGATGTTACTCTTTCAATTCAAGGAAACGCCTCAATAGAAGAACTTCAGAATTGTAAGTATTTATTGAATATGATATTGTATGTAAATGTAATACAAATAGCAAATTTTGAAAAACTACAAATTTCTGAGTCAAGCAATCAAGTTACTTGAGCAATGAATTGTAGAGTTGTGCAAGTGAAAATGAGCTTCAAATCGTCACGCGTGAACTGACTCAGCTTTGATTCCGTGCCCAGGCTGATCAAACCTTTTGTTTACAAATCATTACACAAATCAGAGTTACATTTGATCACATCGACGATCACATGAATCATGATGAAGTCGACTGTGTGGCACAGATAAAAGACGCTTTTCAGTGTTCAGAGTTCGGTGATTTGGTAGCGAAATAGTATGGTAGAATGAGCCAGTACTGACACTGGTACTTTCAAGTTATTATGTAGATCACTCTTACTCAAACATTTTCGCGATGATTTCTAGTCAATGAGTAAGTGGAAAACTAAAAAATTAAGGCAATGGATGAAATTCCAGAAACCCATCTAAACTACTATCATCCTAGTCATCTTGACTACGGAGTAACTGAGAAAATGATTCAAAACAAATATAATAACGTTAAAATTACAGTATACGTACGACTGCAAGAAGAAAGTATCTCCCTAGATGAACACAGGACAAGTCTTCAGTCTGAAATTGAGACATTTGATCATCGTCTGGACGAGTTGTCCAAGCAACTCGCTAAATACAGCGATCTCGATCGAATTTCTGTTGAAGCCGAGAATAATATTAAGGTTGGCAATTTCGTTAATGATTAAGGAAAAATCAGAACTTCTTATAGTAACTATTCTTACATTAACATTGTTCATTTTTGTATGCACAATTTCAAGTAATGAATCATTCATGACACTGATTTCCTTATTTTATCCTCGCAGTACTGAGTCAATCACAAAACTTGAAACCTCAAGACAATCACGTCCTGCCTCAACTAATAGTAATATAAGATCTCTATAACTTATAATAGCTAGCAGCAAAGCATATAAAGCATATAACTCACTGTGTTTTGCTTATTATTTTCTTCTGGCTTAATCTAATTTGTGACAGAAATTAGAAAATCGTCGTGACGAATTGGAGAAAGTGTTGCCAGGATATGAAGAGCGTTGTGAGGAACTGAAGGAAAAACTCCGTCAACGTACTGAACAACTTGAGAAGAATCCTAAATACACCATTGTAAGTAATAGATTACCATTATCATTAGAAATTCCGTTGTTGTAGAAGATTCTATTATAATTCATATAGGATAAGCTTTGGCAGTGTTCAATCCCTGTTGCGGGATGCGCCCACGCATTCGTGTTCAACGTGATATGATGGAGCTGGTTGAAAGCTAACCTAATCTATGCAGTGACTTGAGTTGATCACTCTTTACCAACTCAATTTCGTTTATCTTAGCCAAATTCGTCTAGTACGTCCTCTCTCCGACTTCGGAAAGATGGCGGGGCTAGCAGGCCTGATGAACGATTGCAAACTGATTCGGGCTTTCGTGTCACTATGACACTTCCACCACTGCGCCTCTATTATAATCATAAATTGTATTATTGTAAAACAAATGATTTAAAAGAGTTCATTATCAAAACAAGATTTGGAGAAGTTACACAAGAAAGCTTAATTATGGAAAACGCCCTACATCAAATTCAACAATCGGAGCCCTAGTTTGCTAAAAAAATCAAGTAGTTATAATGGAATGTCTTTACGCTTCTACGTAATCATGCATGAAGCTTACATAACTCGATAGACTCAACAGCTGTATTGAAGCATTTCTGTTTTGTTGAGGATGAAAAAAAAAACATAATGTGCTTTTAGAAGATTCTATTTAATTTACCCGTTCTGTACGATATTGATTATTCCCTTAGTTTCCTCTGTAATTTATCGACTCATCAGAGGATGGGATGGTGGGTTCGTGACGAAAACAGCGGGATGTCGTCTCCCCTGAAGATTTTTGAGCGGTAGCTTGACATTTTCATTCGAGAACTATGAGCATATCAACGCTAATGAAACCGGTACCTTATAGAAATGGCATCGTATAGCAACAAAACTTCCGCCATTCCTCAAAATCCTCTAATCATTCTTATTTGCGATCATCTGCAAACAATTTGAAATAAGCTGGATTACCTTGGTTACTGTAATTCATGGTATTTTGGACTATCCAATGAATAAAGTCATGTCATTATAATAATCATTTATGAGGTAGAAAAAGTTAGAAGGAGATGAGTCCCGTTCTAGTTCTCTTCTTCAGTCCTCTAAGAATGATCCTCAGGCTTTTATCTGGATGACAGAATCACCTATCTATAATCTCATAGTCATAACGAGTCGTATAGTAGATGAACATCTAAGAATTTCATTCCTAACTTTAACGACAGCAGAATGATCATCCGTATAGAATTTGTAGGGTATTCTGGAATGTTCTAACATCATATCATGTGAATGAAATAATTTTAGCACAAAAATTTGCTTCGTAAATTAGAAATGTTACAAGAAAATAATGCACGTCTACGGACCGAAGTCGAAGCTCGAGAAAACGAGACAAACTATGAACCCATTAAAGCTGAGGTACAGAATTAAGCTTTTAGTGTTTTTTTTTTATTAGTAATTTGTGAAGATTCTAGGTAAGACGTCTTCGTGCACTCTACAACGATTATCTTGTGTCATCACTTGGTCGAAAATGACGTCATACTTAGCTTAATTTTATTTTCAACGATCCCGAATTAAATTTATTGCTGATTATTTGCCTTTTTTCCCTTTTAAACCTAACCTTTTTCCCTCTCTAACAAGTCGGTTGTTTTCATTATACGGTGAAGTGAAGTGAGGTGAGGATGAAATATCATAGTCGTTTGATCAAACTAGGGTGAAGTGAGGTGAGGTGAGGGTGGAATAGCATAGTAGTTCATTCAAACTATGAATATTGAAATAAAGTCAGTGTGATGAGGTAGTGAGAGGAGGATTGAATTTTTTTCTTCTTTGTTCTAAGAAAAACAGATTTAAGATCATCTACATGTTTCCTTCTGTCATTCATTCATTGTTTTGTCCTTGAACGATCATCAGACTTATCGAGACAACACAAGGACTTTCACGTCGTAATAATTTTTCACTCATCATTTTTTTTTTTGCCTTTCATCACTCTATAACTCCATAATTTTTATAGCACCTACAAAAATATCAATAGACTTTTTTTTCTGTTTAAATAAATAAACAAATTTTTGTCTGACTGTTTTTGTTTTCTTTGTTTGTCTATTCATATTCAATAATATTATTATCACCATAGACGGCTTATATCCTTACTAATTAAACAAGCTAAAATTTTCATTTTTATTCTATATTAAAATGAGTGAAATAACCTCAATGAGTTCTCATACGCCTAGCTATGTGGATTTATTCGTCGATCGATACGAAATGGAAAAAAGTTGTTTTTCCTCGGCAAAAATGTCTATCACGTTTTCACAGAGTATTATTGATTTTATTCCAACAAAAAAAAAAGAGGAAAACGCACAACATACTGACTCTATATTCCTCCTAATTTTTCATTCCCTCAAAAATCTCTTATCGTTTCTTACCATGATGAAATCGTGAGGAAAAATTAACGTCACATCAGCTATTGAAGAAATATTTGACTGCACGCCGTTGTATGACGTCATTGCGGTCGATAGTATGACGTTATCGCGATCGATATTTCTATGAGAGTTAATCTCATGAATGAAATACAATAGGACTAAATGATTGTATAAATTTAGCTATTGAATTTTCTTTAATATCGATTTATCTGTGTAGTGTTATCATTTTAAATAATCTATCCTTTATTAATACTAATATTTATGGTTATGTTGGTAGCTATGTAGTAAATCAATAAATCAATCAATAGGTCAATAAATTTTCTAAGCATATGAATAATGATCGTATATCTATCACCTTTTTCATCAATGATCACATCTGTTTTTGCTTATAATTCTACCTCTACCCTCATTTCTCTATCTCCATATCACTATAGACTAATGACTATCACTTTACATCTACAACTGTATTCCGAACTATTGATCTACTTTTTTTCTATATCTATTTCAAATTTTTACGAAAAAAAAAACACCTTCTTGATTCTTCATTTGTCCCTCAATAGAATGACTCTTTCTTCTTTCAATGAGAAAATGACGCGATAAATTTGGCTTATGAGGAAAAAGCATAATTTCAAATGAGCACATTTAAGAAGTAGAATTCATATAGTAGTATTTTTATGTACCGTATCAAAATTAGGCATTACGAATGATAATTGGAGTGATAAAAGGTTTTAAGCCATGATTTATCAAAAAAAATTTTATCCAAGAACAAAAATTACCTCAAATCGATTAATTTTTGAGGACAAAGCTATGTTCCATCGCTAAACAACGATTTCGTCTCGGTACTACTCATTTTTCAGAAATCAAATTATCCCACAAAGTTTTTTTCATAATTAAATACCTCCTTTCGATGAGTTTTTGAATGTGAATTGTCTAGTAGATAATACATTTTGATATTTATTTAATTTGCATAAAAACATGACCATCATTTAACTTAATTGAGCTACATCGTCACACGTTTTCGGAGAACCTCGTTGGATTTAAATGAATAAAAAATGAATTTTCCTAATTACTCACATACTTTTGCGCTAAATAGCAGTTAATAGATGAAGCCGGCGATCAAACTATTTGAGGAGTTACGGAAAAACGAGGAAAATGAAAAGAATCATGTGATGCTGAACTCGTTACAACTCGATAGGTTGATGACAAGTAGATTTAAACTGTTCCTAACCATAAATTTCGTATAATGCGATAATCCAGCAAATACAAAAATCAATATTTTTTTAAAGGAGTATTACCGTAGAAGATAAACATTACTGGCTTTGCTTGATACTTTTGGAAGCCACTCATAACAGGCTTATGTCCTCCGATCGATAGCTTTTCAGGGCTCGATCAATAATTTTTTTAAGGCTGCAATCCTTTTGGAGTACAACATCGCTTACTCAAAAAGTCTTCACTACCTCTTTAATTTTATGACATAATTCGGAATTTCAAAACGATATCTGTGAAAACTCACTGGTTTTACAAAGTTGAGGTTTTAGAAGAAGTTTTTTCTTCAGTTTTTTTTTTTTCAAACCGAATTGGAACGACACAAATTAAAAGCAGAGGGGAAGTTTTTCAAACGTATTTGACTCTGTTTAATAAAGAAAAGCTGAGTAAATTAAGCACGTAAATGAGGTAAACAGTGTCGACGATAATTAATATGCCATATTTTTTTTTCTTGGATATCATTTAGTTCATTAATAAAATAATGTATTAAGATAAATTGAAAGTATTTATTAGCACTCATGTAATTTTCCTAAAACTAACATATTCACATATTCGAGAGGAATAATGAATAAGCCAATTCTTCAGCAAGCACTTCGAGTCACTCATTTGCCTCAAAGAATTACATTTTGCATTCAGTAGTGCTCGGACGAAATGAGGTTTAACGTTTTCATAATTAACAAATCTACCATATTTTTCAATTTCTCTTTTATATATACCATCATTACAAAGTGTCTATCATTTTGACGAAATCTAAAATAATTGAATAATCAATTGTAGAGCATTTTCGAGGATATGAAATTTTCTCGAGGTAAAAAAAAAGCTGGATTTAAGCTGTTGAGTACGAGACCGAATAAATGATAGCGTTGAGTATTGATAAGTACTTGGCCAACATTTCAACTAAACGTGTAATGACTGACATGTCATGTCAGTACTTTCCTAGTACTGCTGTAATAATAATAATACATTTATAATGATTAATATAGTTCATTTCTTTAATACAACACAAAAAGAATATCTTCAAATACTCGTTAGTCATAGGATCTAGGTGATTTGCCTGAGAAAAATAACTCCAATGATTCATTTACAGACAATCGATAAACAATGTTAAAAGAGTTAATGAGTATCATGAGGGATAAAATTTGAAATGTATGGTATAGGCTTACCAATTTCACGAAAAATCGTAATATTCTCCATAAAACAACAAAGGAATACTCTTTGAAAGCTTCATTTTCGTCTGTTCTAATTTCTGCTAAAAATTCATTAAAGCAATAAAAAATAACCTCAGAAGCTTCAGCCTCATCAAGCTAAACAATTTTGTACCTTTCAACATAGATCAAAATTTACGAAAGAGAAATTCTTGTTTTGGAATTTGTCTTCGAAGCTTCATCATTGACTAGCGTTCAACAAGAGGAGTTCTTTCTTTTCTCTCCAACAAAATTATCAAACTAATCACTGATGTAGTTCATGTATCTCTGGTTCTAGCGATGAGCTACGTGGTCCTCATGATATCATGAAGACTTTTGAATGCTTGTTGCCTAAACATTGACTCAAGAAGATCAATCTTTCATCGAGTCAGTGCTGCTTATAATCACAGATTATACTGCTATAAATTCGTCGACATCTGAAACAGATTGGTTCACTGGGAACAGACTAAAACCTGAGTACACCGCATTACATTGAGTTCAAGAGTACTCTACACGCCCTCCTATGTTCGGATTACATTAGAAAAACAGCTAATATACAAGTCATATAGAATAAATTTACAATCGTAATAAGTATAATAATGAGTTCTAGTTGATAGATCACTAGCCAAAAACATTACGTCAGTATAAGTAATGTATAAAAATTCGAGTAATAAAAAAACAACAGAGATTGACGGTGATATATATATGACAACTTATGTCCAAACTAATTGATCACAAGAATTGAATGCATTCTTAATGAGGTAATCTGAGGATGAAACAAATATGTTAAATAAAGGGATAATTCAAGGGATGGAAAAATAATTAAATTTATGGATTTCAATACTGTATATGTTTCGCTTCGACTTCAATAATGTATTATAATAGATTTTTGATAACCGACCTACCAACAGAGGTTCACCAAACTTCAACCTCTTCATTGTGACACTTTCCGTTCTCAAAATCTTGAATCACACATCTTCACGATTTTCTCAATTCGTGAACTGTGCTATCCCTCATTGCTCTGGTCATAATTGATCTACCTACAGTGCAGAAGTTCGTGAAAGCAAGAGTCCTTTAAAGCATGTAATGCTCTCAATATAATCATTAGGATTTCTAATACAAACTAATTTAATCCTACAGGTGTTTAAATTGAAGAATACTGTTGTTGAGACCAATCATTTATGGAAGAAAACTAATGACCATGTTGTAAACTTGTTTACTAATTACCTACCTTTCAAAAACAATAGGAAAAACTAATTAGTTTGTATGTTAATTCACTTCTTGTGTGTTCCACTTGAGTAGGTAAACTTTTCAGTCATTTTAACGACCTCACCGATTATAAACTTGTTAACGACAAAACTAAAGAGTATCTTTTGGAGTTAATCTGTGCTAAGTTGTCCGCAGCTTTAATGTAGCTTCTTCGTGATAACTTGTATTCTTCAAAAAGTTTCCAAAAGTATCACTTCAACTATGAACATCTAAGTCGTTTCACATCCAGGAAAAGTATGTATACGACGTCTAGTGACAATAATGTAACTTCTTTTCCATATTATATTAACATACTTTATAACTTTAATCAGTTTATCACGATCGGAGAGTTCTGATTGACTGATGATGGTTGTGTGTTTTTTTGTTTACTATAGTTCGTCACCTAGACTTTTTTATATTAAAGAAAATGTATTGTGTTCTAAATATTAACGACTTTATAGTTAATTAAGCACATATGACGTATCATGTGCTCATCAACGCACGACTGAGCCATCATTACCTCACTAGTTTTCAGATGGTAATCTTCTAATACCATATTCATGTCTACAGTATCACGTTTTGACATTAAATTTATAGGGTTAATATCAAAAATTCGTCTCTAATTCGCATTCTTTTAGACTTTAGAACCAATAAGATAGTAGCTTTCCAACAAGGCTCACGTGCAAACACGTTTTTTTTTTTGCGAACTCCAAGACACACGTAACGCTAATGAAGCTCAAGAAAAGGATGTTGCTCTTATTCATTTGTTTACTCATCTATGATAATTCATATCATTTTGAAATAGCCACAAAAGATTTTCAACCAATAGTTTTCTAACGACGAAATCCATTTATGTAATAGAAACGATGAACTCCACCAACACTGAGTAATATTATTAGCATCACAGCGAATCGGTTCTGCATCCACGATGTCTGCGCTATACTCCAAATCATCACATTTTCCGTCTTATACACTTATGATTTTCCTCATTAATAATTTATACCTAGAGCATAAGAACTCGAACTCTTCCTAGTTCTTTAATAGATGTGACGCAAACTTGTTCATAATTAACTGCGATGACAAACGAATACATCTACCCCAAAATGAGGAGGACTCACGAGTCTGGCAACGCGCATCAGATCGATTCTCAGCGTCTGGACTCTGCATTATATCCACTGCGTCTCTGCTCTTCTACAATTTTGCTCTACCCTGTTCATCTGATAGGATTCGTTCGATTACTATTTAAAAGCTAACATTTATTTAAGGTCTTTTCTAACATGAACATGACGTGTAAGCTAATCAAGATGAATGTTTATCAATTTTCGTTAGATGTCTTATCGATCTTTTAAGCCGTATTTATGATACACTCTTTTCAAGTATCTGTAACGTTTCTCATCTTTTATTTCTCGTCAGTGGAATGCTTACGATTCTATATGATTTATAGATTTATATGATTTAGTGCTGAACGATATAAATTCAAGTCAGCGCTCATTTTGTTAAATTTTATCTGTGTATTATTATTCGATTTAATTATTAATAATTTATTAATCTATTTTGCTTTCTATTTCATTCAAATCTGAGTTTTTTTTTATAAGCTAAGGAGTATTGTGCGGCTTCACCATAGCTAACGAATAAAACATTTGCATATTTAATTTATGGGTTTTATTGAATACACCAACGTGATCGATAGCATCTAAATGTTAAAGGCAATTTAGATGTTTTTGTTGCATAGGAATTTTTCGTACTTTATTAACACTTCCATTATGTGTGTAGTCTTTCGCCAGTTATTCGTCGACGTGCATCGGCTTAATCGAGTTGACGTAGTGATGGATAACGTTGTCAGAATTAATGCAGTTGATTTTGGCACTAAGTGAATCTAAACAGTGGTTTTTTTTCTTTTCGACGGATATCGCTTGTATTTGTTGCAATTGTAGGGGCATATTTCCTTCGTTCATCCATGTTATAGTACATCTCTTCTATTTAATCCATCGTCTGGAACCATAACTAGGAATTACATGGAAATCAAATTAAGGCAACTGTTCCATCTCTTGGAACATCAATTGCAGGTCTTCAAGTCACTTTTCTCGATTTTTTGCGTCTCAAGATCCCTCCTACATCTGTTGGACTTCATCGATTTCATATTGTTCTAAATAGGAAGCAGCTAGCACATGGTGAGAGGTGAGGTACTGAACGGTCACGAAAAAGGTTCAAGGCTACTTTTGTGGCAAACCAAGCCTCTCATCTCTCCGTGGTCGATGGATTTTCACTAGAATAATTAGAAAAGACAATCAGCACTAAATGAATAAAAATTGGACACCGGACATCATTATATAGACCAAGAGTCAAATTCAGTCAGATCCACGATATTACGGTGAAAGGGATTACATATAGACGCACCCTTTAAAGATTGATCAAAATCAGAACTTACCTTAGCGTTTGGTGGGAAATCAAATCAGAATGCGAATTTTCCTTTTGATCTTGTGGCGGCATTTGAATTCTGTCAATGAATTCCTTGATTTGATGTTATAAAAAGATTTCTTCGTTCTATGTTGTGTCTCAAAAACTATATCGCTTTTCAAAAAGTGACTCATTTGGTAGTTCACAAATCTTTTTTAAGGGTTCCGATGAATATGTGCAATAAGTTGTGCTGCGTATGGAATTTAAATGAAATTACTCATAGCTGAGATTCCGGTCAAAATATCGAACTCAATAGTCTATGAGACCTAAACAGGTGGATGATTTTTTTGGTACATCATAGTCCACTGTCCCAAAAAGTTATTTCCTTGTTAACTACAGTGGAATATGCAGTGCATAGGAATTCTTCTAATACATTGTGTTTCAGTGTTTCATCTCTTCATGAATCGCTCACATACTTCTTCTGTTAATAACTGCACTGCTTCGCAATGAGTGAAAAAGCTGATCGTACTTTGACTTTGTTGCATCTCAGGAAAACCTTCAGCGAACACATGCGAATACCGCTTTCCGGATCAAGGGATATTGATCCCAATAGACTACTACCTCTTTTTACAAAAGTCGGTAGTTTTCATATGCTCAGATTTAAAATTTATGGACAGACAAATTTTAGAACAGCTTAGTATATTTAGGTAATGGCTATGTTCACACCTGCTGAACTCAAAGTTGAATTCAAGGAAATTCTTAATTTTTCCACTTTCTTATGCAGTGTTCTAGTAAGGGAGATAAGACAACGGTTCGCTAAACCATCACATAATTTGCTTGATAACCATATTTATAATTGACTTTTGCATTATAGGGCTTCCAACCACAGCACTATTGAAGCAGCATCAGCTATTGCTGACTATCTTCAACCATATTCTTCACAAAGGGGATGGTTACTACTCAATTCTATATATTTTCTAATATCAACGTAAGTTCAATTTTCATGAAATTTTCGTTCATTTGGAATTGCTTTTTACTATAGCTGATTCCAAGCAAATTTTTGTTATTGCTCTCATGAAGCACCTGCTTCCACAAGTTTCAGTTTTTTTTCACCACCCGGAACCCATATTTTTTTTTCATTTGCACTATCATTCTCTCTTATTTGCTCTAATTCATTGTTTTTCAGAGACGATGAAGCTATCGTAAACTCGGCATGTAAAGTTTCATTACCCAGCACATTAGTGAAGACTGTTTATTTGTTTTTCGACTTACCTGAAAACGATGAATTGACCGAGCGCCGACAAAAATTAAACGAATTAATTACATGTTTATTAGATCGGCTTAGCTCTTACAAGTAAGTTGTGTATTCTTGAAACTGTTGAATTTTTTGATATACTGCGTACTAGAGGCTTAATCTGTAAGCAACGTATTGTGACAAGATAGTGCTTTGGAATTTTTTGACTTCTGTTCAGTTGTGGCATCGCACAAGTTTTTGGACTTACATGTTGTAGTGTTCTTGTCACTGCGTTTGAGATAAAGTGTGGTTATCTCCAGTTTACGTTGGTGAAAATTTTGTATTATAATTGATTGAGTAAACGGCCTTTTTCAGGAATGTTAGTGAGGAGTTGGCGAAAAAAGATGATTTGATGTTACTTTTTGTTGGTTCATCATCTTCTATACCTTTACAGAATGTACAGTGGAGAAAAACTACAGCCAGAATCATGGAAGCACTATCGGCTAAGGTAACTGAATTCATTATTTTGTTGATTTCCATTCTTTTTCATTCGTGTTTTGCTACTGTTTTACAATAAATTCTGTTCTTTGTCGTCTAAAATTAGATTTTATTATCTACCAGACATTTGGTTTGCGCGGTAAAGCTGTTGTGCTTATCGAAATTCCCAAATTTAAAAATACACTTCAGTACTTATAGGAGTGATTTCGACATGAATATTTGAAAATTTGAATGTCATTCTAAAATGTGGTTGAAATATTGGTAAATTTGTTGATAAATAATTGAAGGAATTTTCCAAAGTTAGGTAGTTCTTCGCCATTATATCGAGATCTTGAATTATAACTTTTTTCGATTATTTTTTTACAATAGATGACTTAGTTTTTTCGATGATGAATTAGAAGCAGTAGTGTTGGAACGAATTTCAGAGTCTCACACCCTGTGTTATAAAGTATATAGTCACAAAAGAATGTATTCGGACTTATATATCAAACATTAAGTCGTCGAAAATACAGCCAAAAGTAAGGTTTTCATGCTATGTAGAACTGTCAGCTTATAGCTTTCTTAACTAAAGACTTCTTTCTTTATTCAGGAAACGACGGAGATGATTATTTGTTTATTATGTGTTTTAAAAGATTCGGCAAGGCAAACAAACCAACTGATTGATGTATTCAATCAGTCTAATGGTTACGTGGTTATCAAAGATTTCATACTAAGGTTTGTGTTTTACTTTTCTATTTGTACATTCGTTTCTTTCAATTTTATAAATATATTTGTCATTATTTTCAATCACCGTTATATTAATTCAATGCTACTTTTTCTTAATTGACTTAGATTAAAAAAGGCTTTTTTTTTAAAATGTAGTACGCGTTATATCGTTTTGTACAGTATATATTGTAATAGATTGAATATATCATATAATACATCTAACATATTACAATATAAAAGTTGAAAAATACATGAGTTATAACTAGCGTTCATGTTGACCATGCATGCTGTTAGATATGTTCTTTTATAATCGTTATCTAGATTTGGTCTTTTTTCGAACCAGTGTATTGAATCAGTGTTGCAAATGCTTGTTAAAATAGATAATTACGTATGTCAAATAGATCACATTTACTACTGTAGTTTTGAATGATTCAAAGTCATGAATTACATCCACTATTCATTCGTCGGTATAATAATGTATAAATGGTTAACAAATTCCTTTCAAATGATGTAACGAACAAAGCTATTCGTTGGAAACCCTCGAAATGATAATTTAAGTAGCAGTAGTTTTGTTGAGAATGTACTATTTGATCAGATCTATAGAGTCTAAGAACTCTTTTTTCATGCATTTAGACATTTTAGAAAAGGTAAACGCTCTTCTCGGGAGTGGTAGTGCAAATCAATGCTTATACTCAATAACTCTGATAAATTATTTCATAGAGTGGATTGAGCATTTATCACTATTATAAGTAATTTGTGTGGAATAAGTGAAATTATATGATTTTTGCATATGAATTTGTATGATATGGAATTCTAGAAATGAAGATAATCACGAGATTGTGCGCAACATCTTGCTGATGTTAATATCAGTAATAACTAACGGTCCATGTGAAATCAAAGCCCAGGTAGTACATGTGTGTGCTTTTCCAAGAATTCAGTATGCCTGCTCATTTGGTCATTCTCTCGTTTATTCAGCACTCGTCAGGGCTCGTTCAACTCCCAACTTTTCGCTTGCCAAATCCTTCTGGAAGTGGGCTATCTGTTCGAAATATCCAGGCTTTCAGTCTGATTTACAAGGTTTTCCTAGAGGTGCTAGTTTTATTCGTTTTTCATGCATATTTTTCTGTTGCTGCTGCTGGAAGTCCTGATTACAATTTTTATTGAAAATGTATTTAATTTGGACAGTAATCAAAGCTCTTTTGCTCGTTATTTTTTCTTGCTTTTTGATTAATTTTTTGGACAAAGTATAGGACCAGTTTTCATTGCCAAAAGCCATTATTATCGGTTCAGAGCAAAAGTTCAGCGGTTTGTGCTACCGTTATCGATATTGTACATTCAATATACACATGTGACTCTGCTAACTACTTCATTTTGGATAAAGAATACCCATTAGCTTTGTTCATTGAACAGATGGACAGGAAAGATGAAGTTGTAAGGGTAGGTTTACAATATTTTAGTATACGTAACTGACGGACTTACCATTGAAATTTTCCAGAACAAGATTCTTGAACTGGTTGAGCACTGTGTATTCCATCTGAACTACATTCCTTGCAAAGAATTAATTGGCTTGTGTGTGCAAATGAAAACCGAGCTTGCTTCTGGTCAACAAGATATTTGCATTGCAACTGTGCAAGCAGCATTTCGCCTGCTTACGGTTGATTCCTTAATGAAGGTTCCTTTTAATAACAATCGAAATCTATTGCTGCCAAGATAGCACAATACAATAGTTTTTTCTATTTTTAGTATTCTATTTATAGGATGCGTTTCGTGAAGTCGGTTTATTGGATACCCTGTGCTACATCATTAGCAATCTGTTTAACCTTTACAAACGTACAATTTTTTGTGTTTGTTTCAAAATTGCTATTCTGCACAAAATTTTTCAGAACAAAATCTAACGGAAAAGGAAAAGAAACTAGCACTTTTAGCTACAGATTTGTTAACAGTTATTATAAAAGGAAATTTGGAAAATGCACGTAAGTTATTTGGTGGTAAATTTTAGACGGGAAGCTACTTTGTAATCGAACCAATTTATTTCTTACTATTCAGGAATGTTTTCCGATTGTTTTGGTGCTTCCACGCTGTTAAGTATTCTTGTAATTGTTAGCGGCGAATGGCGCAGTAGTAGCTTACAATTATTAAAGCAACTTCTTCTGTTGGCGTCTACTGATCAGTATATAGCAGGAGTTATTCAGGTTTATAACGTGTTTATTTTTCTTAGATACTCTTTTATTTCTTTTGAGATTATTATTTCCAGGTCATTAGTCAGTTTGGTCGCCAGCAACAGCTTGAATTCAATGTGGATCTCCTAAAAGTTCTTTTTATTGATTTCATTTGTATTATTTTCTTACAACATCTTTGGTTTTTTCACTGATATTTTACGTATCACTCCAAATTTTTCTTATCTAGACTGTCCTCAGTGTTCTTCGTGAAAGTCACAAGGTTCGAGTACAATTCAGAAAGACTGGCGGTTATCTTTCACTTATATCGATGCTTCTCGGCTTAGAAGATGTTTTCACGAAAGTGGATGGAGCTGCAGGTAATGCGATATGGCGTTTTCCCAATTTTAACTGCTTGTGCACTAGCCGATAAGTTTGTTTTAAATTCTTTCGTGGAAATCCCAAAATTCTGTCACTTACAAAAAATTGGTTATCAGTGCTATTTTTTTTCACTGTTTTAAGAGTAATCTATTTAAAATAAATTCAGGCGCGCTCCCAGTTGAAGCTGTTGAACTGCTCGATTTCATCCATCTCATATTCAAAGTGCTGACGATCAGTATGAGATTCGAGCCCTCGAATGCAAAGTATTTTTCTGTAGAGGTCATATATTTTATGAACATTTATTATTATATGTTTTATCAAAAATTCTCATTTCTTGTTTTGTTTCTTTCCCGAGTTAATGATTAGATCGGAATTTTGATAGCAATTGGTTTGCATACGCAGCGGTCACTCGGTAGCGATTAAGTCGTGCTGCATTTTTCAAAACGGATATTTCATTACACTTGTATCTAATCTCCTTTGCTTTGATGCATCGTATTGTGGCTGGGGGTATTTTTTAGGATGTCTTCGTTTAGAAAAGGTGGCAGAGGAATGCGGTAATCAGGAAGGTCTCTACAACACTTCTTTAACCTAGTTGGTTTTTGAGCTGCTTCTAATGATCCTTCTTGTTTCTTCCGTTTTGAATCTTCCTGCTACGATTCCCTACAGTTAGCATTGATTATTAGCCTTGCCAGATGGGTCGCAGTTGGATTGGTATTCTCGTTTGATCAATTCCTTGGTTGACGCAAGAATAGGCCTTGATCTTCTTAATTGGAGGACTACAACGTATTTGGCACATTTTTGCAGGGCTTCCCCAAGAAATTCACGGTTTTTGAACGGGTCTTCCTTCATGTGCCAGTAATATATGGAGAGGATATCGTTGAGGACGTTTCCATCGCGAGTTTTTTCTTTTTTTGAGTTGACAGATTTCCTTCTCCAACTCTCTGATTAAATGGATTTTTCCCCAGAGAAGGCGGTGATCAGATCAAGTGCTGCAGGTGGTACTACCGACTTATCAGGAAGACACCATGTCCGAGAGAATATGGTCGATTTTCGCGTGTCATACCGTTTGGATACTCGCATGTCCATCGGCGGTGTTCTTTCTTCACAAGGAATGAGTTTTCACAGATGAGGCGTGCTAAATAAAAGTGCCGCAAGATATTTTCCATTCTCTTCTCGATATCCTAATCTAAATTTTTCGATACTGTTGTTTTTGTTTTTCGTAAGTATTTCCCATTATCACTTTTTAAGTCTTCCAAAACGAATTATAAAGGAATTCTTTCTATATAAGATTGCCCAATTGATTGTGAAATGCCGACTGGCGATTCTTCATAGGTTTAGTCTTGACTAGAGGTCCATACCGAAATGGGAACTTGAAGAACATCTTCCAGGTGTGTTAGGGCAGCGAACAATGTTGAACAACTGGGAGGACTATTGAAATCTGATATACACAAAATAATCATTTATAAGAGATATATTAGGTCCACGACGTAGCTGTATCATAATTATCTAATTTATTGCATTAATTTGAGGCTTAATAAGTACTTTTCAATTGGAAGGGATTGAAAAATGTGCCGTAATTATTTGAACCCATTTATTTAAGGTTGGTTGGGACAGTATTACTACAGTTCTCCGACTAACTGGTGCGTTTGGTGAAGCTACTGTGATTGATGTTTCTCGGCCAGAATGGCAGCTCCAGGTAGTGTTTTTATTTGATAGTTCAGAGATTTATTAGACTTATCGTTGGTGATAGTTTTACAAAAAAAGCTTTTTTGGACACTATTGATTATGATTTCTCTTTCTTCTTACTCGAAGCTACTGTAGGGATCTGAGTTGAAGGATGTGTTGACTGCCTGTCATTCTGTTTTCAAAATGGACGAAGAAGTTCAATCAGGGTGATTATTTTGAGATTGCTACTAGTAACGATTCTACAATTTTTTGGAATTTTATTTTCTATGGTATTTTGTTGTATTACGGCTGCGTTTCTTATAAGTTTTTTTAGCAATTTTATAACATTCTAAATTTATCCATGATGTCTATAATTTAAAAGTTGTCAGCTCGATCCCGGATGGAATGCCTCCTCCTATTTTCTTTGCCAATTATATCATACGTCTTCTATTCAACATGGCTTTGGATAACTACGAAAAGTGCGTGAAATTCAGTGAACGGTTTCGTAAGCAATAGAATTAATATGTTTAATTATAGAATGTCTTCTGATGTGACATGGACTTCTTCTGACGGCTCACTTGAAGATTGCATTGTTTCATGGACATCGTCTGTATTGGTAAGTTGTGTACGACGGTTTTCGCTCCTCAGTATGATGTAATGTTGATGTGTTCCTTCTTTGCTGTTCATAATTTAATTCAGTTATGCTAACAGGTACATCCAGGTGCTGTTCAATCAATTTTGTCTCTGTTACCGTCAATATATTCTACTGACGTTAAATGGCTAGTCGGTGCACAATATTACAGTACGCTCTTGCTAAAAGCTTTACTTAAACCCGAACGAAACCAACAACTCATGTGTCAGGTGAGATCAAACATTTGATATATATATAGTGTTCAAATAATCAGTGAAGATATATTTTTAGGTTGACATGCCTCGTCATTTATTGTCTGTTGCTTCTAAACTTTTTCTTTGTGAGAATCACATATTGTTACAGTCATTTTACTATCTGTTGGAACGGTTGTCATATCAGTCTATGCAGCCAAGTCAATTACGGTACATTTATTACAATATTTTGATATACAAAGAAGATTTCACGCCATTATTTTACTCTTCAATGAAAAAAATTATTGTATATTAATATTATTCAGACATTTCTTGCGATTAGATCTGCCTCTCTGCTGTCGCAATCTGGATGAATCGAACACGGATGAACCAATTAGAGCCAATGAAGGTGGACCCGTGCCTTTGCAGAGGTTTACTCTTAGCAGATTAGCGATCACTACTCTTTAGTGAGATGTGCGCGGTTGCGTACCTACTCTATGAAGTAGCCGTTGATAATGTTCAGTAGGACCATTATTACGTGCAAATAATTGCATTTTATGCATTTCTTTTACGATGTGTTACTGTGGTCATGATAGGTAAATCATTATTTTTTAAGGATAAAAGCATTGGTTTCAATGATGACACCACGTGATCAACGACTATCTCACGCTCCGTCTTTTGTCGAGATTGATTTGGCCATGGAAGGATTTGGTTGCTTGTTTATACCGTCTTTGGCACCTATGTTCTCGACAAATAGGACCGAACGAGTATTTCCTTCTCTCAATGGATTCTCTTTATCAACGTAAACTTAACTCTATTCAATCGAGAAATCGTTTCCGTTTATTCACTGACTCATAATCATATGACATTTCAGATGGCTTTATATTGACGCTTTCTCGGACAAAAAAGTTGATGCTCATCCCTTGAGATTGCTTACCATAACAAGAACTATAACATGGCAAGATGATCGCAGAAAACAGGTCTAGCTATACCTTTAGATGCTTTTATTGTGATTTTTGCTTATTTTTGATGTTTTAAAATATTTGAAGGTCTAATTTTTTTAGAAAGTCATAGTAACGTTTTGTTTCTAAACAAATTTCAAGCTTCACAAATTCAGTGCTTTTTATCTTACCCATATTCCTATAGTATCAATTTACCGAATCCGCCTTAGACAGGTTTAAAATTGATGTTGGATGATTAATGAAGTATGTACGTTTGAGAATTAGATGCTATTGTATAATACGAGAATTATCGTCGTAGAAACTTTACTATAAAGATTCATTTCCAAATTTTGCGCTGTAGTCTGTAGCATTTATAGAAAAGTCTCTTGGTTTTGAAAACGAGATTAGATCGAGGTTAATCAAGGAAGGGAGAACGAAGCTTATAATATGAATTCATAATCCTGCTCCAAATTATACAATTTTGTGTTACTTGGAAATCAGTCATATACTTATAGGGCCCATGTCACTTAGCCTGCCTTACGATCCAAATTAGCCCCATGGATCGAAGTCTGCTTATTTCAACAGATGAACATGAAAATCCTGGCAATGATCTCGAGAAGGATGCAAAATTTCCATCTGAAAAAGTGATTTAGGCTGATATTTTAAGTATTATAAATTCCATATTAGCTTGCACACGATTTCGTATTTAATAGTTTTTTGATAACAGTTAAAATGTAGGCTATTCGAGTTGCATTGGCAGATATTATTCGACCTATGGAATGGATACACATTTGTGTCGTACTTTCTCGTTCTGTTTTAAAGCCAAGTCAGGTGAGAGATCCGGCTGATTTATTTTATTTGTTTCGTTTGCAAATTCTTGTTTGAGGCCACTGTTTACGTGAACGGGCGAGGAGTGTCAACTCAGCGTCTACAGTACATTGTGCAAACAGCAGGTGGTGCTGCAACTCAACTAGCACATACTCATGTTGTAAATGCGGTTATTGGAACTTTGCCATCTATGCGACGTCCTAGTCGATTGAGGTAAATTTTAAGTAGGTTATTAAAAACTGTTAGATGCTTACGTTGTTGGTTTCAAAGAGGTCCTAGTGATATAAACTTATCTCTATATCGTAATTCATTTTTCTAGCTAAGATTCTTATAAATGCTCATGATTGCTCAGTGTTTGTCTATTTTCTTTTATAGGTATCGTATCGCCTCAACGTTTTTAGTTGAAGAGCCATTGTCGGCCGAAGTCATTCGGAGCATATACGATTTACAACCACATTACGTAGGTAGCTTGCAAACAGCTGCACCAGATAAAACTGCTCTTGTTCCCGAAGAGAAAGTTAGTCACAATTCAACTTTCATATAAAAATTTCGTGATATTTGGTTTACAGATTGTGTTTTCTCTAAATGGTATGGCCACAAGCGAGATGACATTGGCAAAGATTCGTGCCATGCATAACAAATTGGATGCAGAAATATTGGCTCCATATGTAATTTTTGAGTATTTCATTTTCTTATTATTTTTGAAATATTCCTGAGCTGAAATATTCTTGTGCTACCGTCCCACATTTAGTATGATTTGAAGGCATTGCAGAAACTTCAGTGAAATGTTTTTTATTTTGTACTTGAATTCCAGCTAGGCATTTCTTCAAATGACAACAGCACTCCTTTGAGAATAATGTTGAATGCTGTCGCTCATATTCCTGGAGGTGGCCGAGCGTTTGGCGCTGTGATCATTGGGTGAATTAATCAGTATAGCAACTTTTGTTTTGGGTACGCTTATCTGGCTCTCGCTGTTGGTCTTTTTCCTAAAATATGCGAAATTTGAAGTTATCTTGGGATGCGCACATTCATTCCACGTCCAGTACCACGTTTGTTGGATTCCATGGGAGGGTTTGCTTGTCTTTATGGTCTTGTTGCCATGGCCACGGACTCAGAAGGATTATATGCTAGCCTTAAAGCAGTTGTTTCTGCTGTAAGATCAAATAGCAATTTGCAAACGATGCTCAATGTAAATCGAGGTTATCAGGTGAATAGATCCTTTTTAGTTGTCTTACTTTTTTGAGAAGGAAGCAAAGAAGGTTTATATATGTTTAAGACACTAGCGGTGCTCCTTGAAGATAAAGCGAATCTTTTGAATTCTCACATATTACACATGGTGTTCAGCATGGCTGGTACCTTAGATACTGCAAGAGAGATTGCCATGATACCGAATTCGCAGGTGATTTTGTATATTGTTGAATGTTATGTATTTTATATTATTCAGTTTTGAACTCAATTTCTCCATTTCGAACTTCATTTTCTTGAAGGCATTTGAGGATCTATTATGTGATTTGGATGTATGGGCAAAGGCTCCAGAAGAACAACACAAATTACTTTACGAGCATTTTTATGAACTTATCACGGAGTATGTTTTTATTATTTCTTATTTTGGTATATAATTCTTCAACACAGTGACTTTTCTCACGTTAACTGTGTAGTATCTCAGTTATTGTTGACCACTTAATTTTTAGAATTTAATTTCAACTAACTATTATATTTTGGTCGTCACTATTCATTGTGTCTAATTGCCTGTTATTATTATTTTAACCTATACACAATGCTATACACTCTTTATTCGACTTTAGTAACTTCTGTAACTTTCTAAGAAACAAATAATCTAAACAATACTGCTTATCTTGTAAAAAATCGTTTCCTTTTTAGTCATCAGCGAGAGAATCTCACAATTGTGCGTCGTTCTCCATTGTTTTCTCGTTTACTTTTCGTACTCTTCGATCGTCCATACTTATTGTGGTCAACTAACGAGATAGTGTTCAATTTATTCTCAGCAATCGTTCAACCGCAATGCGATAATCGAACTATGTTGAAACTTGGTCAAGCTATAGCAGCAACCATACCAACAGAGTTTGTTTTTTCTGTAATTTAAATATATCGGCTAACAACACCTATGAATTTGACCCATAAGGTGTTTTGCAATGATTCCAAAATGATCCTACATAGTTTTTTTAAACTGTCTTCAGTCCTCATATTTCAATTTCTCCAAATTCAATGAAAAAGTGTAGCTATGAGCTCACTGAGAAACATTTAAATACTTTAAATACCTAAATAATGATTAAATTTGTTATCCTCAAATCCATCACAAACTTCAATTTAAGTGCGGATGATCTTGCTCTTGAATCGCAGTTTCCTTTTCATATTTCTGAATTGCACAATAGTCTAATTGCGAAGCAAAAACCTGATGAAGGTTGGTGATAAAGTATTTGATGATGTTTTGTGGAATTACATTACAACTTATTTTAACATATGTGTTTTTTATGAAAATCATTTGAATCTCATCTATCGTTCGTTATTCTTTAAAAACTGTTTTTAGAAAAACCAAGTGTTTTGTATATGGTTTACATTAGAAATCGCCTCTTGAATATGGTTGCGAATTTCTTATCACACTCAAGTCCTTCTCTGAACCAGCAGTAAGTTATTTTTATCGAAAATATTGCACTGGATCGTGTAGAAAGATCCATGTAAAATCTTACAATCGATATCAATATGATTTCAATTAAAGATAGAGGAAGCTGGATAGATGCCTCTTATATTAAATACAAGGCATCATCAGTTAGGGAGTAATGGGCTAATCATTCCACTATTCAGTATGGCAGATCAGATAGCACGAGTTCTTGGTTTTGATTGGATTTACTGTTTGCTTTCACCGGGTGTGCATTCTGGCACAGTATATCTGGCATTGCGAATTCTTCTCTCAATGTTAGCGCATACTCAGTTGTTAGCGAAATTCCGTGAAGGAACGTCAAACGGAGGTTGGCTGGCAGATGCGGATTCAGTGGTTCGGAACCGAGCTGCTGTGGGTATTTATTTTCGACATTTTTTTACTTTTAAGAAATTAAATCATGCGTATAATCATTTACTCGGTCAGGTGGTTATAGCAACTTTTGGAAAATTTTAGGTGGTACTAGGTTTCTCCGTTTCTGCTCATGGAGGTGCTGTTGGCAGCAAGATTGATATAAATCCGGAATTGCAAAATTGTGCAGGGTTCGCTGCATTAGAACATTTAATGGCTGCTCATGCAGATAAGCCCCATGCTTATTTGGCTATGTTGGCAGTGCTAGTTGGACAGGTTTACGTGGTTCTTTTATTTTTCTTGATTTTAATCTGCTGAAAAAATATATATTGCAATTTTAGGTTGTTCTGATTTTTTCAGCCCGTCAAGGATCTGCGGTTTTGCGAGAATTTCAATGTCGAACAGATATGGACACACGTTTTTGGGTTGTCGCTCAACAGGTCAAAATATGCTCACGCTTTATGAATATCGATTTTAATAACTGACGTTTTGTTTCAGTTCTGTGTATGAAGCTATTAGATCGGCAGAATTTTGTTATGATGCCCTTATACCACTACTTTCTATGGTTAGAGCTTGCATATATACAGAAACAAAGGTTAATACACGCCTCTTTCCTCTCAACTTAATATTTTTTATAGCTTGCTTTATGTTTAAATTGCAGGCTCCAAATTTTGCTCGAAATAACTGTACATATCATTTTAGCAACAGTTTTATGCGAAGTAGACAAATTTTATTTCAAGAATTCCAGACTTAAAGACAATTTTTCAGGCACTTCAGGGTTGGTGCATTGAATATCCGTCGGCTGTTGTCCAAATGATCACTTTCCTTTATCAAAACTCACCTAGTTTTTTTGCCATTGCTCACTCTGAGGAATTTGTATTGGCCATGTTTTCTTCTTTGATTCAGGTATTGGTTTAGAGATTTGTTTTGAACCTCAGTTGATTCTCAATCTTTTATTTTTTTAGGATAATAATACTACGACTGTAAGGTCTGAAACAACAGATAGGAATGTCGTTGGAACACCAGAACTTGAGAAAATGCGAGAAGGTATTTGAGTCATGAGTGATATTTCGTTTGCACATCTACACAATCTTATGTTGATTGAGGAAATTGAACGGTTCAAATGAAAATTAGAAATAATTAGAAAAATTTAAACAAATTCACTTAGGCCGGTTTATTTTGAAATTCGCCGCATGTGGCAATTAAAATTTAGAATTTACTTTTAGTGTTGGCATTACAAAGTAGTAAGGGAATTCTCGACTTTTTGAAGAAATTGTTCTGCGATGATTTCCAAATTACTCCTAGTGGTCGAAATGATAGTTTAATAGATGTGATTACTGAAGTGAGTATTATGATGTAGTGTTACTTCTGTTTTTCTCTACAAAAGTTGCCAAAAGTTAGATTCTTACGATTGTTATATTTCTGTTAAGGCTATATTATTTTAGAGTATATCTGAAAACGGATGTGCTCGAAAATCTCAAATCGTCACACTTACAGCAGTTATTCACGAAGTATCTTTTTTTTTTTCGAATTTCTGTGGTCTCTAATTTTTCTACGAGCGTCTTTTTAGATCTTTGACCACTTGATAAGTACAGGTCTATTAGTATCGTCATCGTTACCTCCCAATGCACCTCCGCAACCGCTGTCTCAGGTGGAACCTATTTAAAATGTTGTGAATACTAGAGAACACAGTTATAATGGGCTAGTTGGCTATTGTTCTCTCACTTTGTATTGTGCATAGTAATGTTTCTTGCATTTGAATATTTATGGATCAGATATAAATCACTCGCTTAATTATCAAACCATTAAAAAGCCTCAACATGTCATCATAATTTGCATCAATAGATTCTGCTGTAATCCAACCTAATGAGTTGATTTGTAGGTTGGAGTAAATATATCGTACATGGCTCATCGATCGGTTGATTGCTTATGGAATGGGCTGTTAGTTGGTGACCCGTTGAAATTGTTCCAGCTGCTGCACAGCATTTATGGTATTGCGAGTCGAAAGGAGAATAAGGTTCGCTTATATGATCCAGTTTGACACCAGTGTTTATTACAAATAAGCGAAATTCATCTTATCCATTAAGGAAATCAACTTGGACAGCTTGACATCTTCTATCATGCGTTGCGCGCTGTATATCTTAAGTCGTCCTATTGAAAATGTCCAAAGTAATTTTTCTATTCATTAATACAAAACGGCTGTTATAAATGGTTAAATATTTTTGCTGTTTCACTAGAATGTCCAATTAGGGTGCCTTTTTCAGTACAAATGTCTATATTGGACACATTGTCTTCATTAATTACGAAACGTTACATATTTTTGTCTTCAAATGAAAGCTGGTTTTTCACTTCGCTCACTCACTTAATTTTTATGTTGAGTATAACACCAGATATTATGCAACATGATAATGTTCCACTTGAAAAAGCCAGTGCTCAGGTGAGTTCTGGATAGATTTTCTAAAGTTTAGTTTATATTTTGGTTTAAAATTTTGATTTTTTTTTTACTATTTTAATTTAATTCGTATGTGTTTGTAGTAGTGTTGCATAATCAACATATTTTTAATGAAACAATACGTAGGTTGCTGTTTGTGCTTCCCGTGTATGGACTGACGTTATTTTATCAAAAAAAGCCCTTCTGGAAGAAGCTTTCAAGAGACCTACAGTCTGGTTTGCCTTTTATCTTTCCATAAAATGTCGATATCAATGGTTTGAATAAATACTACGCCATTCAATTAGAAGTGGTGGTTTGGGAACTCCTTGTGAAAGTTTTTTTGACAGATTTTTGATGGAGCTAAACATCAACCAAGTCCACTGTTTCCCTTATTTGAATTGTCCATATTTTAGCATTTTATTTCTTGTGACAATGATTCTTTAATCTGTTTTATTGGAGAATTTATTTTACTATTTTTTGACTTTCGTTATTACTTCGGAATTAGCAATTTGAAGAAATTTAAATTAAATTCTGTACAAGATCAAATGAAAATGCTTTGAATAATTATCAGTTGTTAATTTGATTATTTCTGTATTATAGTAAATGTTTTGTAACTAATCTCTTAGGAAGATAAGGTCTAATCATATTGAAACGTTTTTGGAAAAGGAATAAATCATCAAAGCGCTTATATTTTTAAGAAGTAGTCCCCTCATTGCTTCTGTAGCGTCAAACGAGGCGCTGTATTAATATAAGGTTTTTTTTATTGATGGTTTGCAATTAATTTATAGAACACAGCAGATTTTCTTTACTCTCTTTCTAAAACAAATACAAAATTAATAATGATGTTATTTATTGAAGAAAGAATACTTCAGTGAGTTGAATGCTGCACGTGCTCTGCTGGCCAATGTTGCAGGGCAGCATTGGCATCAGTTTGTTGACAGTCAACTATCGGGAAATTATCACAATCATACAGCTTCAAAAGATATTCACACTCAAATTAGCTCGGTGTGGTTTTTTAACGTTACGATTCTTCAATTCGCATGTATTTCTTAATCTGATTTGAATTTAATTTCTGTTCTGAGAGTGTTATTCATGAACGATGTTTTTGCTCGGTATTGTGGATTTTGAGCTGCATATGGATAAGATTTATTATTTTTGAATTACTACATTATTTGAAGCACTTAACGTTTTTAAGTAATAGAGAATTTTCGCATTTGATTCTCACTTATGCTATGCCTATTTGGTTTTGGTTTCTCTTGTTTTCATCTTCCTCCCGTTCTTTTTTAAACCATACATATATCTTTGTTGACGTGTACTCGACTATGTTTGCTAGAAGTGACTTATTATTTAGAAAATAACTAGGGTGGCATCTGGCTTGCACAAATTGGCCAGCAAAAGACCATTGAGCTCTCATGGTAGCATAAACTCTGTGCTTCCGTGGAAAATCGTTAGTATTGATAAAGAGGTGAGAGCATTTAGTGTTATTACTTTCCAATTTTGATAAATATTAGGTAATATATATATAAGGTAATATAATAACAAGGTATATAAGGTTATATATATAT
>KN716232.1:201039-228874 GCA_000816705.1 Dictyocaulus viviparus | reverse complement strand
TATATATATATATATATATATATATATAATTATTATTATTAAATATTTTGATAATTTTAGGTAATTCATATCTGGTTACGAGTGCATGTAAGCCTTGTAAAAGAATTAGTGGTGGCTCAATCGGCAAGGTATCATGAGTGGCATGCACATGCGAAGAAGTGGTCTTTACACGAGTGGCATCAAATGGAAGCGGAACTCACACGTGAGCGTGGTATCTGGGGACCAGAGAGGGTATTTAATGTATTTTTAATTTTGTCGAAAACCTAAAAATGAAATATTAAAATCAGTTTTTGTTGTATTTATAAATTTAGAATCAGTACTATCATTTTTATTTCCAGCTCTGTATGTTTAGGCTTCGGTACTCGACAAGTACAAGCTGGATACCACCGAAGGGCCTTCACGAACTCGTCGTAAAATGATTCCAAATCGTTTTTTCTACCATGTTTTCCCTTATAGACCTCATTTGGATGATCCTAGTGCGGTTGGTTGGCACTTATTTCTCACTCGTTTCAATATTTCCAAGGGTTCAAAGTATTTTAGAAAGTTTACAAATTTCCCATTTCTTTTTTGTTGTAGAAGTCTATGCGTGCAAAAGTGGCGATATCTCGAGACAGTGAGCTGTATTTCAATGCTTGTCGTCGGCGACGTGGACGTGTCATGAATGCAAGAATAATCGATTATTCTGTAACTGTTTCAACACCATCAGAAGAGAAGCCAGCGTTTACTTTTTGTGATTTGGCTCGTACGTATTGAACAATTCGACTTTGTAAACTGAATGGTTATTAAATAACTCTTATATTTTATATTGCTTCACACCTGAAAAATTTATCATATTGTTTGGAAGTCTCACTTTTTATTGTTGTACGGCAGAGGGAGTTACGTACAAGTTTTGTCGTTGTCATTATGGCAACATCTATTTGAAAAGTCAGAATCATAAAGCTTTATATACTGTTGTTGCGGATATACATGTATTTGCTCTAGCAAATTCCACAAAATCAAGCTAAGGAATTATTAACTTTTCAAAATTATTCTAGAATTAAACTCATCACTTATTCGTCGACTATCGCTTCGTCCATGTATTGATGTCAGTGAGCACCAAAAAGTTGATGATAGTGAAAAAGATAATGAGAATGGAGAAGAAAATGGAAGCAAGGTGAAGTATCTATTTTTTTGTACAAATTTACTAAAATATCTTATAGCTTTTTTCTGTTATATCTTTGCGATCTACAACTCCATCAATTTTTTAAAGGAACCTTCTGTGGAATTGGAGGATGACCAACAAGATGAGTCCTCGGCAAGTGAAAAACCAATGTCTGAAAGTCGTGAAGGAGTGAAAGAAGAGGATAAAAAGGAGGATGAGAAAGATAGTGATAATAGGAAGAAGCGTGGACCTGACAATCAGACTCTTCTGCGGTTATTGGAACAAGGAGAACAGCTGCATAGCATGTTTCGTTGCGCCAGGATACAGGTGTTCTCCGTAGGATTTTATTTTTGTAATGTTAATTTGATATATTTCTGAGAAATATAGGGATTGGAAACCTCGGAGGGATTGTTATTGTTTGGAAGAGAGCACTACTATGTTGTTGATGGTTTCACTCTACTAAAGACACGAGAGATCAGGGACTTGGATTTTCTGAGTCAAGAGTTGGTTGCATTGCCGTTTTAAGCAGCTTTTGTTCTACACAGAATTAGAGAATAAATAGGCATTTGCTCATAGAGGGATCAGTTCCTATTAGTTCGTTTAAAATTTGATTTTGCTTTTCAGTTTGCACGACCCTATTGTTCCGTATACTGGTACTGGTGCTACACACCCGCCCAGGTCATCAAGGCTTTGCAGTAAATTCAGTTATGAAGACATCAGAGAAGTTCATAAGCGAAGGTAGCAAAATACATTTTTTACTAATCTATGTATTTCTATCCACAAACTATGATATCTCTTTCCAGATATCTTCTTCAACCGATTGCTCTAGAAGTGTTCAGTGCTGACGGACGAAACTATCTTCTTGCTTTTCCTAAAAAGATGCGCGATAGAGTATATGAAAAGTATGCTAAATCTTATTGCTAGCTTCATTTTGAAAAATAATGTTATAGGCTTCTCTCTATGGCAAAAGGGTTGACCGCTTGTGGCAGCGATTCTGTAAGTGGACAAAAAGCAAATATGGCAATAGAGCAAAGTGGAAGAGCCTCTCTACTAAATTCAATAATAGGTAATTCCAAAACAAATAATTTATTATTTTAAAACATATGTGCGAAAGTCGCACGAAATGTAATGTTGTGGGGTGAATAATTATGAGGTAATTTTTAAAAGCCAATTAGACTGTATCTTTTGTGGAACGCAGTTTGCTTCTTAATAGGAATTCAAGCTGTTAAGATTTATGTGTAACAAACGATCATTTGATCAGAATAATAAGTGCACATGACCAGCAGAAACGTAAATGAGAAGTTACACATAGCTATGTCATGGGTGCTCCTCCAATGTATTCACTGCTCATTTTTTGTGCTCATGAAGAACTGAGAAGGATCTTTTGTGCAAATGCCGATGCAGTTGTGAAGTTTCTAAATTTTTTCAAACGTTGATATTGAAATAACAGAACTTTTACAACAACAGAACATGATTAGTTAATCATTCTGAATATTTTTCTGCTCAATACCTGTATACTTCTCTAAACATAGTTTCTTATGCCCTTTTTTACTCTTTTTATTCGCAGGACAACAGTCTGTTACTCAACGATGGTTGAACGGTCAAATCACAAATTTCCAGTATTTGATTCATCTCAATACTTTGGCAGGACGGTAAAAATTATTTGTTATTTTTCAACTAAAATATCACTTGGACCATAGTAGATCTTTAGACAATGTAGCTGCGATTAAAGTTTTGTTTGTTAATGTTCCATTTGAGTGTCGTATATTAATATTTCTTCTGCTAAAAGTTAAAACGTAGTGAATGATATTAAATAGTATTTTTAGGTCTTACAACGATTTATCACAATACCCAGTACTGCCGTGGATATTGGCTGATTATTCATCAACAACATTGGATTTCACAAATCCAAAGACTTTTCGTGATTTGTCGAAGCCAATGGGAGCACAACATCCTCAACGTCTAGAGCAATTTTTGAAAAGGTGTTGCTGTCTATATATCATTTCGTGTTATATGTGCGTCCAACATTATTTGATTTAAGCGGTAAAATAGAAAGGGCTTGTTGGAATTATTTTCCTATCAAGTATAATATACCTCCATGAACATATTTTCTGGTATTAGGTCCCCATGCTTAAATCACACATCAATGAAACTAATTGCTTACGAAAAAGATGTAAAATAAAATCAATGGAATGCAGCGATCCATAGTAATAGGTTCTATTTGAGTTATTTATTTTCAAATAGCATTATTGATGAGCATTTGTGTCCCTTACGTTTTTGGGAACGTTTTTGAGCAGCTATGGAAATATTGAAAATGTGGATTTAAGTGGTAAGGTTCTAGTAATTCAGGTAAACAGATGTCAAGAAATGTTGCGATTGTATATTTTTAGAATTCGTTATTACTCCCTCTTTCTATGTTCTCACGAGTTTTTCGTGAACGCTGCTCAATTATGGAAGATGATCTGTCAACAACATTGTTTTTTTATGCGTCAACACCGTTATTGCAGGTATAGAGAGTGGGATGATCCTACTGGAGAAACTCCTCCATATATGTATGGAACACATTATTCATCAGCAATGATAGTGGTGTCATATTTAGTTCGTCTTGAGCCGTTCACTCAACAATTCCTCAGTCTTCAAGTAAAATTCTTATGAGCAATAAATGCTTAGTAAAGTCGCAGTCGTTTTTTTTGATTTTTCTTAATATTTTCCTATATAGGGTGGTCATTTCGATCTGGCCGACAGGATGTTTCACAGTATAGGAGATGCATGGGCGAGCGCCAGTCGCAACAATATGGCTGACGTCAAAGAATTGATTCCTGAATTTTTCGTACTTCCAGAATTATTTCTCGTAAGGTCTTCTTAAATTTAAATGAAAATTAATAGTAGCTGTAGAGCAATAAGAATTGAAATTTAGTAATAAATGTTGCCGTATGGGGAAAAATATATGAAGATTTGGATTCGGTCACTCGGCGCGGTTCTTAGTTATTTTGTGAAATTCAGAATCCCCATTCTTTTTGATATTTATACTCCTACAATCTTCAACGCAGTACTAATTGCTTGACTACTCATAAACTCTAAATGCTGAATATTATTTTTTAAAACCTATAAATGTTTTAGAATAGCAACCATTTTGATTTTGGTATTAAACAAAATGGTGTTGCATTGGGTGATGTTGTGCTTCCTCCATGGGCACATGGCGATGCGAGAGAATTCATCAGGTTATTATCTCGTTAATTCATGATACCATTTTTGTAACATGCTAAATAGCAAATTGCTATGAGAAATTGCGTGGTGTTTATATAACTTCCAACCATCGATTATTATTTTTTGAGACTCCATCGACAAGCTTTGGAGTGCGATTATGTATCATCACATTTGCACGAATGGATTGATCTTGTGTTTGGCTATAAACAAAATGGAGAGGAAGCTGTGAAGGTGCTTTGTTTAGCTGTATCAAATCTTTTTTATTATTAAAATTTTTAAGGCCAACAATCTCTTCCATCATTTATTTTATGAAGGGAGTGTCGATTTTGAGTCAATTATCGACCCATTGACAAGAAATGCGACCATTGGTGTGTTTATTGGCTTTTTTTTCTTTTTGATTCTTGTTCTACGTTTAGGTATGTTTTCTTTCTGAACTACTTTCCTATTTCTTATCGAAAGAAATTGTCTGTAGTCTGTTTCTTCAGGCTTTGTTAATAATTTCGGTCAAATCCCAACTCAATTGTTCAAAAAGCCTCATCCTCAAAAGAAAGTGGGTGGAATTTAACTATATCTACCAGTAGATTCTCAAATTCATTTTCATGCAGATTATTTATTGTATGAAGTGCGTTATTTTACAAGACATTCTAACGACTATGTGATTTTGAAGGTCAGTCCTGTAGATGGATTTTCGAACACACCTGGTGTAACCACTCAACGACTTTTTTACCATTGTCTACATTCTCTTAAACCACCTCAGAGTCCAATAAAGGGTTTTGTTATTAAGACTTTATTTGTGATGGTGTTTTAGAATACGTTGTTTTCTGTTTTAATGTTCTGCTTTCAGAATTAAGATCCGCAGTTGGTTCAATATATCAGAATGACCGTATCGGAGTAGTAGCGTTGGAACAGAATAAGATATTGATTGGTTCGAATCGATATATAGCTTGGGGATTTCCAGATCGTTCAATACGCATGGGACAAGTTGATTCGGATAAAGTAAGTGCGCGATCCTTTACAAATTTTTTTTGTTTTAGAAATTTTGTTAGCGGAATGGTCCCATTATTTCAAACGATTCTTCCTTATATCCTTTACGTTACGTGTAACATGCTATATATGGTAAAATCGGCCGACACTTTAATAGTGGCATAATGAGGCCGTTGATAAAGGTGTTAAATTGCAATAACCTCAAACATGAGTAATCAAACCTTTGAATACATCATATAAACACGAACAGCAACTTAGTAACATCAACAGCTACACTTGAATACAACGAACACTAAAATTTGAATTGTATATGGTAAGATAAAGAGTGATATTATGAAGGGTTGATGGTATTACAAGCAGTTGAGGTGACACTGCGGAGGCTTGAATGTTCGTCTAAGGCAACGTTATTAAGTTGTCCGAATAGGAATAAAGCCAGACCAATGAAATACTGGGGGCGCAGTGGCTCAGTGGTGGAGGTGCCGCAGTGACACGCCGGCCGATTCAGTTCGTGGCCGCCCCCCAGGCCTACCAAGCCCGCCATCCCTCCGGGGTCGGTAAATTGGTACCAGAGGAGTCTGGGTAAGATAACTGGCACTGACTTGGTGAAGAGTGGTGAACTCAAGTCATGTATAGACCAGGCACGCATTCAACCACCTCCACTATATCACGTTGAACATGAATGCGGGGGCGCATCCCACCACAAGGGATTGATCAACGCCAAAAATTATCTTATCTTCATGAAATACTATGATACGAGCGGTATGATGATGTGATGTGTTCATTTCGTAACAGGATGTTTGATAGGCATTGCTTCTATTATGAATGCAGCATGGGATTTGAATTCATAGAAATATCGCTTATCACTGAGAATGAGTGTAATTAAATGGGAGAAATCGCAAGTATCCTATATATATATTTTTCACGACAAGTTTAAATTTTCTTACGTCTATAGAATGTGCAGTATTTCGACATGTACGCATTATTTCACTACGAGTTGTATTAAACGAATTTATTTCTAACTAACGTGCCACAAGTTTTTCGAAAAGAAAATGTGGAAAAAAACAGAAGATTGATGACAATTCGTGGTCTTTAAAAATGTACTATTACGCTGAAAATCTGTGGTCCTACTCCGGTTTCCTTAATAAAGCTAAGTTAGTGGCAAAACTTGAGCTCTCAGGTAGACTCGAACCCGCATTTACAGATGTCCGGTCTGGTGTTCTGCCGATTGCATTATCGCGTCCATAGCTGTGTGTGCTATGAATGTTTTGAACCAGGATATTATCTTGAAAATTTTATAGGATTGTTTATTACGTGAGAAAAGAAAATTCTTCACGTCATATCCTTTTTTTTTCTTTACAACAAGAGGTCAATGGAAACTCTTAATCGTAAAACTATTGAGTAGAAAACCACTTAAAAATTATGGGGAAATAAGAGTTTGAAACTTTATTAGAAAGAAAGCGGATGGTGTAATGTAGGTTTATAAAACCACCTGTTCGCTATTGTTTGTGGCTTCCTTGTATTGTATGAAGCGAATTTTTTTCAGTCCACTTGTATTCATGAAATGTGCGATGCAGACGAATTGACGTGTGTTGCCAACGGTGATGATCGAACATTGTTTTGCGGCAGTAACACTGGTTGTGTGAGGTTTGATTTTTTGTAGTTTGATTCAATGAATTTGTCATATAGACGAACTTTTCTGAGGATTATAATAATTATTGTAGTGTATGGACACTGCATAAGAAACCAGTATCATTAAAAAGACGGAAGTTACTAGATGGTCATTCTGATGCCGTGACATGTTTAGTAGGTTTTTCTTAGTATAGTTTACAACGGCTAACTTTCTATGAACCATTTTGTTTTTAACGAGCAAATATTCACTAATTTATCAAAGCTCATCGGTTAAATCTATATGGAATATTTTAAAAAGATTGAGGGAGTAGTAGCTTCTCTCTAATTTTGTCTTTTTAAACTATTTTTGCGTTGAGTGGTTCTAAAGTTCAGAATATATCTTAACACATTATTTTAGGTGGTATGTTCGGCTCATGCATTTGTTGTATCGGCTAGTCGAGATTGTTCAGTCATTCTGTGGCACCAGTCTGAGTTGTATTTGATTCGCCAGCTGCCTTTACACCCAAGTCCTGTATCAGCGGTAGCTATCAACGACACTACGGTTGGTATAATTCTGTATTAGCAATGACGACGATGCAATTGTTTCGCGTTCTTTTATTAATATGGTGCTAGAGTTGCTCGCCATGCCATCTTCACTGCTTTTACGTAATTCAAAAAACCAATACTGTATAAGTTAGTCAGGCGGTAAAAGGTCAAAAAATAAACTAATAAGGGGAAGAACCTTCTGTATTTGTGACCTATTTGCGAGTCAAATGAGATTTAGATGTTTGGAACTGTTTCTGCTACGTCACGACCCATTTTGAGATCGATGAAGAAAACCGCCTGATTTTGCCCTTTGTCTAATATCTTTTTTGCAATCTGAAATAAAATGTAGAATTATGTGCACTAAAACATAAGGCGAGAAATCCGCATTACAATAATATGCCAGACGTATTTATTCAGAAAAGTATTTCATAATGAAACGGAAAACCTAAAGTGTGCACAAAATGCACTTACTTTTGTACTAACATAATTGTACTTGGTTTTCTTGTCTGCAAACAGTTTTGATACAGGAAAGGATTTAGAATTTCATCGTAGCTTATGATAAATAACTCATTCATCTGTAGGGTGATATAGCGACATCTTGCGCAACGCTGCTTCATTTGTGGTCTATTAATGGTGATTTGTTGGCTGTTGTAAATACTTGTGACTCAAACCTCATCATGGACCCATCGCAGATGATTCTATGCATCACTTTTAGCACGGTATGAATCGTTTTGTATTAATTTTAAACATGTGTCAGGTATGAGACAAATAACTGTGAATTATTAAACGTTCGCTATTAGTCGATATCAATAACAACATAGTTTGTTTTTGTTACAGATGAATGAATGGGATTCTGACAATGTGGTTGTGTGTGGAACCAGCGATGGCGTTGTAAAAATATATTCTTGTGTAATGGTAGAGAACGATGGGTCTGTAGAAGCCCCCCACATCGAACCTCAACTGTATGTTTTTACCTATTCAATTCTAAGGAAGGATGTATGTAAATAGTGACTAAAAAATTAAATCGCAGTGAAATTTTTTACTACAGGTGATTTTTTCGAAATCATATATATTCAATATATATCAGCTCTTAAAACTATGGAAAGACAGTGGTTTGCTTCTAACTTCGGAGCTCTACTATTTAATATTAATGCAAGGCTAAATTTCCCTTACAATTTCAATATTGATTTGTGAAACGAATGCGTAATTTTCAATGTCTATCTATGTCAGGAAACCAAACCCCTCTTCTTCCGCCACTGTTCATGCTCGACTAGATCGTGTTCGTCGTCGACTTAAAAAGTGCGAAAGTCAGGACACCAGTGAAGCACAGAGTCCTGATCCTCCAACAAGCCCTATATCGTCCACGTCACTTGTAGAAGGTGTGTTTCCGATTCAGTTCGGTAGTGACACCTTCAGTATAAGCCAGTCAGCCAGTCATGAAGTATCACATGTAACACCGGGATTTTTATAAGTAGCAGATCCGTGGATGAAGTATATATACGGAAGCATCTGGTCCACTTTTCATTATTTCAGGAATCGATCGGTCATCATGCCCTCAGTATGTACGTGTTCTTATGCAAAGAGCAGCACTTACTGCACATACAGCGTTCAATAGACCGGATAATACTCATCCTGCTCCTATAACATGTTTAGCACCAAGCAGGTCTATTATTTCAATATTGAATTGGTCGTATCATATAATTGAGTTTTAACAAATCTGCAGGTTGAACAATTTTATGTTGTTGTATTATAGTAAGCTGTTTTCTTAACAACAAGATGGGATTGCTTTTGGATTTTCGCTCTTTTTGAGAAAATGTTTGCTGTGAAAAATAGAATTTTATGAATCTTTGACATAGTAAATCCATGTCAATAAATTACTCTAGAGAACTGCTTCGATCAACGGGCTCTATGTTAAATAGAATTTAATAACTTTACATTTTCAGCTTTATTGTGGTTGAATGATAGAGCAATTTTGAACGAGCAATTCTGACAGTAGATTTGATTATTTACAAATTGATTAGATTAATTTCAAATTGTTTTGTTTTCTTTCTTCTGGTTCAGCCATAACTTTTTATTCTTACTGCCTAGTAACATAATAACGTATGATATCAGAGATCATAAGGCATTCCTGGTTGGGGACGGAATTGGACGGTTATGGTGCTGGCAAGCGGGTGAAGATGGTGGTCGGGCTGATCATTGGGTACAGGTGCGTGTAAATGCTTTACGATGAATTAAAGTAAATCATTATTTATTGGAAACTTTCTTAAGATATAGGCAACTGATACCAGATTTAAGGAAATAGTAGCTCACACACATCTCTGGTTTTTTTTACTGTATTTTTATTGAACTTGCTCTCTGAAAACTGAATTATTTTAATTTATGCTTTGTTTGATTATAATTGTGAATTTTAGGACGTTGCGCGTCAGCGATGCACTCAATGCCAACATAAGTTTTCTATAGCGGATCGAAAGCATCATTGTAGAAATTGTGGACAAATTTTCTGTTCAAAGTAATTTTTTTTTGCCTTTTGCAACCGAACTTTCTATTAAGCTTGATGGATTTATATTGACAAACATTTTCAATGCATAGCTTAAATATTGGTGGTTGAGTTCTTTGTTACTTCATGCGAGACAAAGCTGGAAATACCAAATTCAAGATAGATGGCATGATTTGTCAATAGAATTTGTAGATTGTATATGTTTCATGCCTGGATCTCTTAAATGGAACTTAACGGTCTCCTTTGTTAAAATGGAAACACATAATTTGTTTACGAACACTTTGAGCTTACGTTTGAAGGAAAACATGGTATCAATTCAATTGGGACTCTTTATAGCTTGCCTAATCTTAAGAATAAGTATGTTTCGAATGATGCAGTATACTCTTGTATAAAAGTGCGATTTGTTGCCAGCCCCAATGAGTCGAGAAAAATGAAAATCAGGCGGTAGTAAAGCTCATATACTGAATAACGAAATGTGGACTATTCTAAGGGGTTCAGTATAAGGAGTGTGCATGTAGTGCGGGAACCCTGATAACAGCACTTTTGCTCATGGAATTCGAACTGCTGAGTCTGAAGACAATTTGCTTACAGGACTATAATTTATCGCTAGGGGCCCTTGGTAAGAGAGCTGAGGTGGGACGCAAGCTTGGATAGAATATACGTGGGTTTGAGCTATTCCGAGGCTAAACAAGCCTTCGACCTTCAGTGGTCGGTGAATTGGTACGAAAGTAAACCAGGACGGTAAATAGCACTGACTTGGCAGCAGTGTGGTCCTCTCAAGTAATTATATGGACTATTCCTATTCGAACGTTACAATAACGTAATGATGACAACTGGGTGCTTCATTTCTTTAAAGCGATAGATCAAGCTAATGCTTATCTTTACATTGTTATATAATCCTATGTAATGGATTGTGGTCAATAGTATGAATGTTATAGGATGTCGCAAACTTTGTAGCCGTATCTCAAACTCGGGCAATTATTTTTTTATTGAACATAACATACGCGAATTTGTGACAGCTATGTATTAAGGAAATGTGTATTACAGATGTAGCCGATTTGAGTCACACATTACTCATATGAAGATTTCTCGACCAGTGCGTGTTTGTCAAAACTGCTTCCTACGTTTGCAAGCACAATTATGAAGTTATTTATGGATGAGTAATTATTATTAGGTCAAAAAACATTTTCTTTATGTAGTTTTAGTGTGTATATTTTCCATATATGATTTCTAACTAACATTTCATATTATTACTCTGATCTTTATGCTTATGTTTCCCTAAGATTGTGATCTTCAAGATTGTGATGTCCTCTTTTTTTTCGCGTCTATATAGTGTATATTAAAGCTTATATATGTATAATATAATTGATTAATGTTGCTAAATTGTTATCTGTTATCATATAATTGAACATTATTCTGAACAAATCAAATTTCTGATATTGGTCATTAGCTTGTCCTCAAAAATTTAACTCAACTGTCTGTGTTCGTTTGCTGTTGTATTAGATTACAGTTATGAGTGCAATTATAATTATGCGCTAATAGCGACAGTTTATTCATTTAGTGGTCTATTTGAATCTCGACGATCTTGCTATTATACACATATTTTGTTGAATTCGATCATCATTGATCAGCATCATTGAAGTGAGGTCTCATCGGAAGACGTAGAAGTAGTTACGTTCAGTGAAATACTTAACTTATGAGTTTAAGCTCTTGAACTGTAGCTGAATTTGAATATTGTTCGATGAAAATGATCGCATATGTTCCAATGCTATTTTCGGGTGTGCGTTTTTCATTATTGGATTTTTGTGTGGTGATTTTTTCTTTTTCATCTTATAAATTTGTGTTATTAAAGAGAAGAAGAAAACATCTTATTAAAATATGTTTCTACTTTAAGATTTTGACTTGGGACTGATATAACTATTTCGTATTTGAATACACTTTATACTCGAAATTCAGCTTAATTTGCATAATAGATTTATCCCACGAATAACTCAATACCACCATCACTCTATGAAATGAGTTTGATTGGTTGCGATAGCTGTATTATGGTATTTCGAGAAGGCGTTGTTGCTGTTGTTAAGTTATGGTCGGCCCTATCAATATTAACATGGAAGGGGTGTCATAGACTACATCGGATGAATATATGATATAATATGTGGTGCATTGGTGGTGCAACCTTTGCAAACAGTCACGGATCAGGCTCGCGTTAGCCCTCTGGCCTGCCAGGCCCGCTCTCTTTTCGTTCCCCAGATTTGCACCAGAGAAATCTGCATAAGATAATTAACACTGACTTGGTGAACATTAACTGGATCAAGTCACTATATATTTAACCACAGGCTCAGATTTAACCACCCTCAATGAACACGAATGAGATATGTCGGTACTGTTATAAATGTATAAGTGGATGGAGAAGATTCAATGCTTACGGGAAATCTTCCATGTACTGTTTTCACATTGATTTTTATTACATTACAAAGCAGCTCATCAACGTATCAATTCGTCTTAGCGGCTGATCTACCAAAACTCGACTCAGCAAGGCAACACTCAAGCATATTACCATAAATCAAACGAACAACACTTATTAATATTCTCTTCTGATAAGGCACGGTGTGAATTCAATTATTGTTTCTGCTCAGTTTCGATCTATCCGAGGGCTATAAAAAATTCATCAAGGTAATTGTTCTATTCTCTATCAACTATGATACGTTGCAATCAGATCACATATAGATATGCTTCTACAGCGACAGCTTGGAGGTATATAGAGGAGTCATAATAAAAACCAAATCTTCTCTATCAACTTATCTACATTTCCACTATGATTATTATTGAATAGAAGTCGTTACTCCTGAACAGCTTAAGGGATTGCTTCTCCATTTTCATTCAGATGTGAACATTTATGCCTACAGAAGACATCGTAACGTGTAACTTCTCATGGACGTGGTTGATCATGAATTTTTTGAACTAACGAACCAAATATGTAATATATCCAAATCAAAAACAGCAAACGTTCCATATATATATATGAGAAGGTCACCAACATTATCAGATTTCAATTAGCGTTTAACATTGACATGAAGGAAAGGCCGGTCGTGATGTTGAAGAACAGATTCCTTCACCATTTCGAAGTTTCCGTCTATCGCCTATATACGGTAAGCGCTCACAACCGATCCTTTCTTTATGGTCTTCACTCATAACCTCTAACACAACTCTCATGAAATATTGCTATTGTTGATCTTGATATATATTCTACTTAAGCCCTCTATTTGGCTAGCAAGTGTTGCCTAACTTCATCACCAGTGTCATGTCATTCTACATAGCAATCCTAATACATCAATTTTTGTTAAATCAATATTATAACTTTAATTTATGATTTTTGTGTATTGTTGAAATCCTCTCATATGAGTTCGCTATCATTTATAATATCATAATAGATCATCATCATCATCTAACAGTCTTAGAGGATGAATATATATGGCTAAACTATCCATGTTTCAGGTCTTACATTGAAGCTGGTCTTCTGATTGAAGCCTTCAAACCACCAGAAGACGTTAATATCCTAAATGTTTTATCCTACAACAAAAGCAAAACAACAAGTGAGAACATAGTGAGGAAAAGTGAGAACAACAAAATTGTCTTGAAGCATCAAAGGATGAACCGAAATGAAGTAACAAATGTAAGTTCATTCTATTCAAAATATGATTAGAAAATATCACAAAAGTCACTAATCAAATAGTCACGGAAAAGAATCCAACACGAAAGGAAATTATGTTTATTCTGTGAATGACTAAACACTAGAAACTCCGAAGAATTTCAGAGTCCAACAGCTTTTGTAATTATGCTGAGTTGACCGCAAAATGGAATATCTGCGGTACGGGTTTGAGTCCCGTCCGAGGCTCCGAGTTTTGCGGCGAACTCATCATGATTTCAGTTGTAATATCATTATAAAATAAAATACAGTTATGAATTCGACAGCTATTTGACGTAGTAAGTACGAATTATGTTATAGTTGAAAATTGAAATATTAGATTTCATTAGTGTAAGCAGTAGAATATGCTATGAATACTCGTTAATTTGCAAAAATCAATAAGACATAAAGAAAATCAAAGAACAAACAGTCAATAGTGAATTCAAATTCATTAAATATGAGATGACAAATTATGCTTAAAAGGATGACAGCCCTTAGCGAGAAGCAACAAAACGATGACGTCATTAACACAAAATATATATTCCATCGAAGGCAATAGCATACTTTGAAAAGAAAAGAATGCTCAATATTCGAAGAAATCTCTCATTCATTCCGTATAGTTGGCTGATTGACTCAAATCGCAATTTTCGCTTATAATTTTCTCAAAATAGAGTCTTGCGTTTGAGGAAGTTTTCTCCATTTCTCTACGTCACAAATAGAGGCTATCACGAACGGCTTCTAAACGTACGTTCGTTCTGCTATGTAATCAACTAGAGTGAGTCAAGATTGACAAAAGTTCCTCATTAGACTTGTTTTCTTTGAATATTATGAATGGAAAATTATAATTTTCTAGTGAAATTACTAATGATATTTGTTAATGTCAGTATAGGAGGTAAAGTACGTTTAGATTTTAGCAATGGATGACGTTCAGTAGAATTAACCTTCCGGTCTGGTCGAAGAGAATTAGAATTAACCTAAGAATGGTCCTTCTAAAAATATACAAGTAATATTATAAGAAACATTGTCGAAAAAAACTTTTTAGTGTACTTACTATGGATGATTGTTAGAAATAAAATCCTAACACGATGTCTTTTTTATTCCTCAATTTGCAGGTTATGTGTGAAATTTAGCGAGTTCCAATGCTCAACTCTTCAGTAAGTCATTTCGCATTCAATATTCTATAAGTTCATTAATGAGGTATGCAATATCCTCACTAAAAAGTGCTTGTTTTATTGTGTTTAATGTTTGAGTGAGTGTTGAGTGTTAACGGCTTAAACTACCTATATTCTAGTATTTGGTTGGATAATAAATGAGAAGGCAGAAAGATCAGAACAACACTTAGCGAAACAATTCGTATACTTGAGGAGGGATGATTGGCCCTCAACTGCCTAATCACTATTCGACATCACATTCATTGTCGGACAGGCTGGTTACTCAGCTTACTAGAATACCCTCTTTTCGCGAGTATCATCAAAGAAATTTTTCATTATTGATAATTATTACTGCTTCTCTATCAGATTCACATGTCAATGATTATAAGCTTTCGTAGAGATTTTTTTGACGCATTTAATTTCATGTTGAATTTTCAATCGAATTTTCTTGAGCATTTAATTTGAAGTTTCGATGAAATATTTATAAACTTAGACATTGAAAATTTAATAATATAAATGTGGCCAGCTTTCTATTTCTTCAAGTAATTTCTCGTAATAGGATCGTTCAAGTAATAGGATCGATACTCGCTTCCTCAAAGATGGTATAATGTGCTTTACTTTTCGTTATTGTCAAGACATGGGAATGAGTTAAAATGTTGATCTGATAGTTTACATAAAAGCAAACAACATGGTCAAAGAAAACGATACTATCGATAAACAATCCTCAAAAGATCCTTTTGTAAGAATATGTAACCAGTTAAGGTATCTAGCTGAGTTATCACATTTTCTTGATTAGGACAATGAGGTGTAAAGCGAAGTGGTAAGATGTGCCTCAATGATATCTAAACATTAAATAATCTGCCACCAGATATAAAAAGTGGATCATCCTTGTGATCTCGGTAGGTTGTTACTATATAAATATGTAGAGTGAACAGCATTGACTTTATATTGATTAATCACCTCAAAATATTCTGTTGACCAGACTCGCACTCAATCAACTTCACGATATCACAATAATGGCGAAGGCATGTCATGCTTTCTATATAAATTGATCGACACTGGAATTTGATACTTGCTGTGTTTCAGACTCTAATATATTGAGGTAAACTTTGTTGATGGCCTCAGTGTATTTTACATACATGTGAGGTTCTCGTTAATTAATCCTATTTATCCATCTGTGCATAATAGAAGAAAAAACATATGAAAAACGCGTTGTATAAAATAATCTAATGAACATATAATAATCCATAATGACACTGTTCAGTACAAAGTATTGCAATTTTCTCCACTTTTAAAATTCATTTCAATGAGGAACTATTGTTCGTCGTCCTTACGTTAACCGCAGAATTTGAGACTCACGAGCGAGTGCTGAAAGCATATCACCGCTATGAGTGACTTAGAGGAATGTTGAGTGAACGCATCGGAAGGACCATGAAAGTGTACATGGCAGCAGATCAGACCGAAACGGTGAGAGATCATCATATTATCATAGTATGTTATCAGTCTGCTATAACTGATAGTAAATAAACATTAGTAGCATCAATGATTTATTACTTTGGTATTTTGAGATTGCAGTGATATTACTTTCACTATACGCAGCCGCTTATCATTTTATCAGTGCATTTTTGAGCTTTTATCCAGCATGTTGTCAACAAAACTCTTTCCAAATTGCTTAGGACTACTTCAAACTGGTTATGTTAAAGTACAGTAAGAGAAAGGCAATATATTGTCTAATACAATAATTTGTATTTGAGTGCGATTAACTTTAGAATTTTAATGGTGCACTACATTTGCTGAGTCTTGAACTTCCTCAACATTCTTTCCCATGTATTGACTTAACTAGTAGTTGCTTTGTAATATTAAGAAAAGTATCTACGCAGAGATTTTGGAGGTGAGCAAAATACACACCAAGAAGTTCAATGGATATCAGCCACCCTCAAGTACGAAAATACTTTTGGGAGGTTTATTCCGAGAGGTTATGACGTCACACTTTATCATTTAATAGTAAAAATAAGCGCTTTATAATATGGAACTTCTGCCAAATGCTGTATTTTGGATGAACGCCAACTATTCTGAAGTAAATTTTCAATGCTGGTACATTAATGTAACAGAGTCATTCTGAATGATATCGGCTCAAAAATAACGAGGTCTTAATTAAGCTTTGATTTGTGCACATTTTTCTACTCATAATTTTTTCAGGCGATAAAAATTGAGTTAAAACTGATAAAAATTGAGTGACATGATATTTTGGTTACGATCAGAGATCACCAAATTAATAAATATTGACACAAGCTTACTAGCGTCTTTCTTAAAGCATAATGTATTCCAGAAATTCTGAGAAGGGAAAATTCATTGCTCTTTGATTTTTTTATCAACGCTTTACCTACTACAGTATGTTTAATAAGAATTACATGCTTTGACTTCAATTCATGCTTTTCCCACTTGCTCTATGAGCCCTTGTATTTATCACGTGAATTTGCTTACACAATTGCTGCTTTTGGCAGTTAACGAGTATTCAATCACTTGAAATATGGTAAAATTACCACTTAAAAACAGGCACATAGCGCAGTAGTGAAGGTGGCATAGTGATACGTAGAGATTTGCGGTCGCTTCCAGGCCTACCAATACGGAATCAGTGGATCAATACCAGAGAAATCTGGGTAAGATTAAGAACAATGACGTATTTAAGAGTGGTAAACTGCTTACTGTATAGCCCTCACTCGCATTCCATCACCTCAACGATATCACGTTGAGGACAAATGCGTAGACGTACAAATGTCCCGTAATAGGGACTGATTAATGTCAAAGCTTGACTTCCTATTGAGAAATTAGTATGAAATATGCAATTGGAATAATGAGCTTTGATTATGAGGAACGTATCAAAGCTTGGAGGAGTTCATGAAAGAATTGGAACTCACTATTCAACTATCGTTCGCGTTCTGTGAGGGTAAAGTAATACAGTGATTATTTTTAGAGCCGACGACATCAAGATTTTATATGCTTCTGAAAACTTATTGCATATGGAGATATATTATATGTTACTACATTAATATGACCATTAATGTTTTAAATATTACTAATATCATTTTTATTAATAGCATTATTTATTTTTAAAAGATCAAAAATGAATTGTGATAAGATATTGGTTAACTAGAAGCGAGGTAATTACTGAAGGGGAGGAGCTTATCAATATAATCTTGATAAGATTATGTCCATTAAATACTCACAATCACCTCATAATCCTCTTAGAGTTGTTACAAATAGTCTAGTATAAAAATTACTATTTTCTAAAAAAATATCTAGATATATTATATATTTATTACTGTGAAAAAATACTTTTCTTTAATACTAGTAAAATTTTTTCTTATAATTTTTATTAAGGCTTTAAATTTGAGTACTTAGAAATTACAATGACATTGTATTCGTTTTTTCTTCTTGGTCGGTAATATTTATTTCATTTCTTCAAAAATGATTATTGATCTGGTCTGATTCTATCTCTATGAGGAAAAATTTGCTATTGATTGATTCCAAAATGTTTCTGAGTTAAGTGTTGTTTTTCTTTGCATACTTCTTTCGAAGCTCAGAACAGCACTCATGTTTTTTTTCTGTTCTTGTTCGTTACTGCAACAAGAAAAGAATTCTGCACGTCAAAGAAATCTGTCATCAATGAAAAACTTAGCATGTTTATACTCAACGCACGACTATAGTTGACTCAAATATTTATAGTCACTTCGGTTATTAACTTCACCTCAGTCACCTGAATCTCCGTTGTTTTCCGTTTTAATAGATTCAAGAGGGCATCAGTAAAACATCCATTTCTCCTATCGCACACGAAGGCAGTCGAATGTATTCTCTTTGCTCATGGGAATCGTTGAGCGTTATTATTGTTTCGAAGGATTTTTGTGAAATGGTCTAACCATTGAGCTGGCAACATTACTTCAGTACTTGTCATGCTCAGTAGAATCTCGTCATTTGCAGTTCGTCTTCACCGCTGGTCACTCCTCATACTCAACATAAGTCCCGCCCAACTTAATTTTCGGTATTTTGGCGTGTACTGCTCCGTCTCTGATCGTTGATCATTAACGTAGGTCTGAAATCATTTTCCTATGGTAACCTCAGGTACTCTTTCACTTGAATAAACTTATCAGCATTATAACTAGTATTCATTGTTATTCCTTAAGCATTCTTAATTTTACTATTTCATTTTTTAAAATTATGCAACGATATTACACAGTCTGTAATTATGCTGAGTTGGCCTCAAAACTCGAAACCTCAAATAGGACTCAAAACTGCATTACAGATATCCCTTTTGCGGCTAACTTAGCCTAATTACAGACAGTTATTTGTTTTTGTTATCATGTAAAAAGTTAATTAAATTTTGAATTATACAAAACGCTTTGACCTATCATAAGCAAATCGATTCTATTTCGGTTGAGTCATACCGCATCTTGAAGATCTCCGGCCTAATGTACTACCGACTGCACTACTAAATTCTTCTCTTTACGATCTCTCATTGTTTCCTTTATTTAACTATTAAGGTTTATAATTTTTATACTATTTCAACATTTATCCCTCGCATAACATAGCTGGGACCTCGCTAGAGTAGTTGGTAGCACATCAGATCGGACCACAGACATGCAGGCTACCTCTTGAGGTTTACAGTTTTGTGATTAACTCAGCATTATTAAGAGTATGAATTATGAGAGCATAAAACTATTCTGATCTATCATAGTTGTCAGACAAATAAATTATAAGAAATAAATCTAGTCAAACCTTATCAGTAAAATCAATGAAATATTTTTTTGATTTGGTAAGCTTCACTAAATATGATCACTCTCTTTAGCGGTTAATTAATATACGGTAACCCTCCATACGGTGCAAATTAATTTAGTGACGAATATAATATTATCGTATTAATAATGAATTATAGTGATCTATAATCATTTCATAGAAGTAAAATTTTAATCAGTGATTTTCTTGTTATAAGGGAATTATTATTAAACTTTTCTATGTTCAATTTAAGACATTTGTGAGTAAAAAGAGGGATAAGTATAGGCGTCACTTACATCATTTACGGATTCGTCACATCGTACGGGAGGTGATTGAGTTTTAGCGGTCCATACATTAAATTGAGATTACCAGTTTTCGTTGGTCCCTTTCTCCTCCCCGATTATTCGAGAGCTCACTATTAAACGTTATCCTGGAGGTTGAAAAGCTCGATGAGTATTGTCTGAGCTCTCTTTTCATCATTTTTGAAATATATTTTTTTCTCGTGCACAAGTCTTAACGGTTACAATTCCATAGTTTTCTTTTTTGAAAATAAGATATAACAGAATGAATTATTGATTGATTTTACTTATACTTCTAGTTTTCTCAAGGCTTTTCACTTATCACAAAATCTTGGACTATTTCACGTTTATCACAAACAGTTTTTCTGAGAAAGAAAATAATTTAACGTGAGTGAATATTCGATTTAAGCTTGTCTGTTTGTAAACGACATACACATCCGAATTAGTTTCCCATAACATCATCCAAAATAGCTTGTTTGTTTTTCAGCAATTGTGATACGACTGGAGCAGTGGTTAAATGTTTCGCATCGTACACATCTAGTAAACAATTCGAATTCATCATTAGAACGCAAACAATATCGTCTCTATGTAACTCTGAGGTTTGTGAGTTGATATTAGATTTGCTATGAATGGAGGGAAACTGAATGATGCATGAGTACATCCTGAAAGCAAACGAAAACATAAACAAATAACCTGTAAACAGTAAAGATTATTGAAACTATTAGTTTCATTTTCCTCATTATATTACAATAGCTTATACCAACACCTCGCATTTGCTTGTTGTCGAAAAATCGATGTTGATGAAATTTTAAGGCTCATTCTTTGCTTTAATGTGAACTCAATGTATATTTTATAGGTAAGTAATACATATGCAAATTATATGAGTCATAAAATGCACTCATACTTAACATGGATCTTTGCCCTTTTATTCTTATATAAAAGTGGCGATAAGCTTTAGTGTTGATCACATTCTATTGGATACCCTCTACGTACTCGTATTCAACATTATATCGTGAAGCTGGTTGAGTGTTATATACAATGCTTTGGGGCTAGTGAACCTTGTCAAGTCAAGTTTGTTCACCTTCCTCCACCCCTCTGCTATAAATTTACCGACGCCAAAGAGATGGCTAGTTTAACAAATTTGAAAGCCGCTGTGAATCTTCATGCAGTTCTTCAATCCTTCTTATGACATCTGTAATTCCTATGTGTGAATTGTGCCCCATTCCTCATTTTTTAATATTCAAATTACTGTGGAGAATCATAATTATATTATGACACGGAGGTATGAGTGCTTTAATATATTTCAAAGATCACAGATTGCATTCATATCAATGCAGCCAAAGAATAGAATGGAATATCATGGAGCATGCACGAATGTAGGAAATATCCTTTATAAGGAATTACCTTCTAATGTAGGATATTCGAATACAATGGAAGTGGGATACGGAAAGCCATTCGGATTGCCATTGGCATGCACTATTGGCTTCTTCTTCAAGAGAAAGCTTGACAAAATGAGCTGAGCACAACATTAGACCAGTTTTAAAACTGTACGATTATTCAAGCGTTCTACCTCAGTATATTTTCAAAATGATGAAGAAGATAGGAAACATTCACGCAGTGAATGGTCTACGTTGATAATTACAGAATTCCCTCACATTCAGTACTGTTTTTCATATCAAAATAGATATGAGTAAATAAATCAATTAAGCATACCAGCTTAGAATAGTCTGTGAGTTGTAATTGATTTTGTTATCGATTATACATACATAAAAGAGCACTGTAAGGCTATATTTTTGCATTTTGACGGATCGAACTTGCAAACATCTCGCTCGTCACAGCGATTATTCTTTATCATCTTACTAAAGTACGCTAACGTATGTAGACAAAGTGAAAAAATAGTCAATATTTAATCATTAAGCGGAGGAAGTAGAGGTAGTGCAGTTGACCGCAGACGTCATTCCGCATTTGTCGTAAGTTCTACCTAACTCACCACCTAAAGCTTGTAATTTGGATATATTGATGCCAGATGGATTTCTAAAGGTAAACAGTCGTTATTTAGAAAAGTTTATTTAGAGAAAGTCACTGTATAGAGTACAATCGTACTCATTCAGCTTCAGCTTTACAGTATTCATGTTAAAAGCGAGTACTTAACGAATCCCAAAGGGATTAATCAACGCTAAAATTTCTCTTCTCTTTTTTTTTCTACTTTGACTCGCACACATTTACGAGTAATTTTTTGCCTCGATATTAACTTAGTGATAAAATCAAATCCAATAGAAAATTAGTCGTCTAAAAATAAAATAACATCTTAATAATCTAATAAAAAATAATTAGAATTGAATTATACAAATACGCTATAATTTTCAGGGGTTTTTTTTTGTTGTCAATGATGTCCAATATCACGTATAATTTTAATACTAATGGTTAGTGGAATAGTTTTTTTTTTCAATGAATTTACTTTACAAATTTCGTTTGAATTTTCTAAAAAATATACGAAATAAAAACGTGACGTCACATATGTAGAGATCAAATACAGTCTAACGATCGCATTTCATGTTTTCGAATCGATTTTCTGTGTTGATCTACTCTTAAGCTTTCAGATTGTTCGGGAAGAACATTTATTAGTGATATGATTGTCGGTGGATGTATGATGATGTTATCAACATTATGTGCTGTTGCATATTCAATTATATTAATGGTAAATATTTTTTGTTTATTTTTGAATATTATTGCTTATTAAGCTTCGATGAAGATTTAACACTACCGTAATCTGGTGAATGTTTTGTTTTTATTTCAAAAAATCTAAATTATTAGAAAATAAACAGTATTAAAATTGTATGAAATGTGTATTAGAATATTACTAGGAGATTATTTACTAAACACTAAAAATCAAATCGAATACAATTCATTTGAGGAAAAAATTACTTAACTCAATGAGGTATTATTAGTTATTATTCAGTTATTAATTATTCTGTTATACTTTAACGTTCTGTATGCTGAGTGTTAGTTTGAGGGAAAAAAAATCGAGAACAATGCAAAATTTCAAATGGAATATATAGGATTTAAATTGTATTGTTATCGTATTCAAAACGTTAAGCAACGAGATTACGGTAGCATTTATTGCAGAGCATAGAAATAAACAAGCGCTGAGCAATCTATTTTCCTTATTGATTTCATTTTCAAACTCATTTCTACCTCATCAAAATTGTTTTCGTTTATTATTTTAATAAGTTTGCTTGATATTTCACTCATTTTTATAACTCGAATCGATGTGATTATTATTATTATATTATAAATATCATTCTTCAAAATAATCCTTATCGACGATGAGGTATAAGCTTGTATGTGATTTTTTCCAGTGAAAAAAGATAATGAAATGACGTATTTGAAAATAAAAATATCTAAAAATAAATAACAAACATTGCGGAATACAACGCTATATTTGGCATCTGTTTAACTACCTAGTTTGAAACTTTTTAACTCATTTTACCTCAAAGAAATCTTAAAACTTTAGTTTTTCTCTTGCACTAAAAGAGACAAGAAGAACGATTAGATAGGTGAAAATATGAAATGATGTTGAGGAAAATAGTTGTTTACAAATTTAGCAAGAGTAAAGAAAAATTATATTTTTTATAATATTTTCAAATCGATACGAGCTTATCAAGCTGTACAATTTGTAGACGATATGGCGTGACGATGATTTAATGGCGTTAATATCGTATCGATTGATGTTCGCTTTAGGAGTAGTTGATGTTCTACAATGTGTACCACATTTTATCACTGGTGTTTTCACGATATTTCAATCAATATTTCATCGATTTTTAGCAAAGGTAAGGCTTAGTAATGAAATTTACACTACGATCGATCGATAACACAACATATGGTAATGAGATAAGCTTCGGCGTTGACTTATCACTGTTACGGAATACGTCTGCCACTTTTGTGTTCAAAGTGATAACGTGAAGGTGACGGAATGCGAGCTTCATCTATAAGTGACGTGAGTCGCCCACTGTTGAACAAATCAGTGTAATAAAATCTAGACGAATTTCTTCGATTCCGTTTTAGCGACCTTAAGAGATTTCGGGTTTGATGGACTAGAGTACAGCAAGGAAACCTGATTCGCGATCGAGTATCTCTGTAGAGCCTTTTTCGTGGCTTCACTCCTACCTCATAGATATTGTTGAGAAATAATAGTGATTCAAATTGGTGAAGTCGTACAATGGTATACCTCAAACTACGGTAACTAAAAATAATGGCATACCTCAAACTACGGTAATCAAAACTTCATATGAGTGCGACAATACAATGAAATATGGTATGACGGAAATAACTGCGACGATAATGAGGTAATGAAAAGAGTTGAATGGATAACGTTCTTACGATAAGTTTCCTTTTATGATCTCCATAAAATTTGTTCGTTTATGTATTGTCTAAATTAAGCACGAGTAGTGGTTTGTAGAGGAAGTTAATTTATTCATTTTAGACGACATGCTTTAACTCGTCATTTGCCTCAATTTTTCATTTTTTATAACGTCTTTTATGTATTGGAATTATTCTTAGAGTAATGATCCTCAGAGGATTTTTTCTATATAAACATAAAATGCTTTATAGCTTACTGTATAATTGATTTGAAGTGATTTTTACAGGGAATCAGCATACTCGGAACACCTTGTTATATTGGTTACTGTATAATTACCATAATCTTGACGCTAAATCGATTTATTCAATTGATAATACCTCGCCTTACATACCTCAACATCAATATTACGTTTAAAGTATGTCAATCAATTTATTTTTTCGTTATTTATTAAGTACTAAAATATTGGAGGAGGTAAAATTATTAAAGGAGGATCAATTTTCCTCACGTATGGCGTAATGCTTTTTTTTAGAAGCACTTTGTCAATGTAGTAAAATAAAATACACACACTTGTACTTGAGTACTCGGACAGACCACCATCATGTGTAATGCAAGCTCCCAGTAATCATCCATTTTTTTCTTTCTTGCCCTTCATGGCGATGGTCTTCTGCGTACATGATGACACTGAAGCCGACGAAGTTTTGCGAAACCATGGTGCTAAAGAGAATGAACGAAGATGCAACTACAGCCTCCAGGTTCACCACAAACACTTATCTGTCTTTTTGGATCAGAGGAATGTACCCTCCTCTGATTTTGCTTCATCAAAACGGTGACAATTCTTAATAGGTCTATTCTTGGTTACGTTTCCATGTCCGAATGGAAATTCCAGAAATACCTTAACGAGTGAGTAACTCAATCTCAGAAAGCATCGACGTTTTGATAAAAGCGAGGTATCGAAGTAATAAATCAACTTCTGCGTCACAATGACGGCAAACCATTCTTGGTGGAGACACTGCATTTCATCAAGGAAATGCTGAGATAAAAATAAAGTATCAATATTCAATATTCAGTATATCAATATTCAAATCGTGTGAAAATCAGTTCTTATAAGTTATAAATTTCTATATTGATTAGTTGATAACCACAGTTGCAACCTTAGGCTAGACTCCAACCTACATGCTATAGATTCCCAGTCAGGTAGGCCACCGATCGAACTATCAAGGTACTTGTTTCCTAAACATTTAATTCTATTATTGTTACTATGATTACATAAGTCCGATAGGAATTATAGTAATGGTTGTGATTGAAGCTGAAGCATACAGCTGCTTCGTTACTTGTATGGCCGGTCTTCACACGTAGTAAAGGACCCACCAGTCTTCCATTCGTTTCATTCTTACGTTTCATTCTTAGACTAATGTCGTTTATGATGGTGGTCTTCTACGTACACGATGAATCTGTAATCCTGAAGGAATCTGATTACGAAGCAGATCATAGCAATAATTTTTATTTGATTTTTTAGAATTTTTTTTCATATACAAATAAATAAACAATGGTTGTTGTATGACGTGATAAAATACAGTAATAATTCTGACCAAATACAACTATATAACAGTGTAATTTTAAAAATACCGTAATAGATCATATATAGGTGGTCGGTTTCTCACAACAATTTTCTTCTACTCAGCACCACATTTTTAATACGTTCTTATAGGCTTTGATTGGAATCGTTGTTGTGTTTTGGTGTTATTTTGCATTTTTTCTTGCATCACCGTGGGCAACAATGGTTTATGTGCCTCAATGGTGAGTTCAAAGTCGCGTGTCTGATTTGATCTACGATTTGAATGGTAATCAAAAACAAGCGAAAACATTTTTGAAAGTTTACTTTATTTGTTGACAGAAGCAAAATATACACTCTGTTTATTAGCTGTTTACAGCTTTTGAAACTGAAATAAACAAACTGTAAACGTCGTCATTTATCATATTATGAGAGGAAACTCTTAAAGAATATTTATAGACAACCAAATGAAAAGCAATAAGAAGAAAAAAATTAGAATTGGCAGCATTGGAAGAGTTTTCGTTACGGTATTTATTGATTACGGTAGTGCGAGTAACTAATGAGTTTCAGCTACTCATGGAAGTACGACTTCTCTTTACCGCTATCTTCAGTAATTCAGAAATCGGCCTTAACAGTCGAATTGATATGCATCATAACAGTTGTCATCTGTTATTCTTGTGTCATAATCGATATTTATGTGAAAGTAAGTTTTATGTCTAAAACCCTCCATAAAATTCTAATATTATTCGATAATACTTCAAAGTATATCTGTATGTATATAAATATTTGTGGGCGCAGTGGCTTAGTGGTGGAGGTGCGACGGTGACACGCCAACCCGAATCAGTTCGCGATTGGCTCCACCAAGCTCGCTCGCATTCAACCACCTCAACGATAGCACGTTGAACACAAATGCATAGGCGCATTCTGCCTCAAGGGATTGATCAACGCCAAAGCTTATCTCATCTTATCATGTTTTTCGTCTCACTTAAACCATTGGGATAGATCATCTTGCTAACCAAATCTTCTAATCATATGTAGTTGCAAGAATGATTCCACATCATTTTGAAATGCTATGAGAGAGGTAGAAGAGTCTTCACATGAGCCAATTGATTACTTACGTGATAATGTTGACAGAAATCACGCAATGTTATGGATGTATTCAGAAAAAGCTGCATAGAAAGAATGAAAGTGTTTTCGATGACAAGTGATATAAGGTGTTATATATTTTGGAGTACTGAAACATTACTATCGTTTAGCATCCTAGGAATGATGTTTTCCGGTTTTTTCTCTTACAATCCACATGAGTAAAGTAGAACTCCTTTCCTCATATATGAGTGATAATTGTTGTTTTATCCTTTCTTCCTTTAACTCCTTTCCTCATATATGAGTGATAATTGTTGTTTTAAGCGAAAACATTTATCTTCAACTATCGGTAATCAATCTGAAATCAGAATATTTGTCCAGGCTTCCGTAATCGCCACTTATTGTGCTATTCTTAATGTTCTTTGGCATATATCTCAGGTAAGTTGATCAATATCCTTCAGTCATATGTAGTTGAACAGCCTCAAGCTAGAAGATAAACTGCTGAACAATAATCCTTATAGGTAATCTGAAATAGTAGTTTTATTGTTGCGATCAATATATATGTTTTCTACAACCAATCCAATTATCATTGTTTTAAGAGTGAAATTTAACTGAAAAAAAGGATTGGCTCTTTTATTTTAAGCTCATACAAGGAAAATATAAAATATTTTATACAACTGCACTATCGATATTTCTACTTAGAAAAACTGAACTTCTTTCTTAATATATTTCCTTAAGGAAATTGAGGCGAATCTGTGGATACTGATGACATTGAATTTCATGTGGTTGCTTAGTTCTGGTGTTTATCCAGTTGTTTACTTTATTTCAAACAGATAAGTTTTGTTTTAATTTATTGTGTATTGTAAGAAAAAAAACACAGCAATACCAACAACAACAACAACAAAACGTTACGTTTTAGGACTATTCGCCGAAGAATAACTCCGTCACATAA
>KN716232.1:182769-195335 GCA_000816705.1 Dictyocaulus viviparus | reverse complement strand
TGAGTGACGTCATCAATATCGATCAATTTCTATGTCGATATTCTTCACACAGAATGAATTTTGAAAAAGAATAAAAAAATTTGTGAAAAGAACAAGTGTATGTGATTTATAAATTTTATTTCATCCTTTTTTAAACGAATTTCCTTTGACTTGTCACTTAGCTTGATGTCAAATCAATCGATAAGGAGTATTTTGAGGATGAAAAACGAAGATCGCCTAAAAAACACGGAAAAATAAGAACCATTAGAGTACATTGCTGACTTTAGTAAGTTGAGTGACCTGAATGACTTGACTTGACTTGGCTTGGCTTGACTTGACTCAATACAAAAAATGATTTTACTTAGAAATTACAATATTTTCTATCTGTGTTGCTTCAGGCAAACACGTTCCACGTGCTGTTTTTGTGGATTTGGAGCCGACTGTTGTCGATGAGGTTCGTAATGGAATCTATGCAAAGCTTTTTCATCCTGAACAACTCATTACCGGTAAGGAAGACGCGGCTAATAATTACGCTCGTGGACACTACACGATTGGAAAGGAACTGATCGACGTTTGTATGGATCGAATAAGACGTAAGTGATTGACGACGAGTGAAATCAATAAAAAAAGTAAACGATGATAAACATATCGATGGGACCATTCTTATTGTAGAATAGTATTTGAATTCGAAATCGTTCAATCGCGAAGGTTTTCTACCTTATTTCTTCGAATACCTCATTTTATACGTCAAATGATTGTACTGATTGCCTTCACAATGTATTCAGAATTCTATCGTATAGGTCTTACCGAACGCTGTCAATCTCTACAAGGATTTTTGATTTTTCATTCGTTCGGTGGTGGTACTGGCAGTGGTTTTGCTGCGTTAATGATGGAACGGCTTTCAGTCGATTTCGGAAAGAAAGCAAAACTCGAATTCAGTATCTATCCAGCACCACAAATAAGTACATGTAAGCCGTTTTCTAAGAGTTATTGATCGTGAGGAGGGAAAAAAAAACTTGCTGTCCTCTAAAATTCCTTGGTTTCTACCGTTCTTCCATTCACAGTACTCAGAAATGTATAAGCATATTAGTGATACATTTATGTGTTAATGAATAAGTTGATGAGATAAATATGGATGTATATTAATTGTATAAATAGATAAATATAAATAGATATTACACTATCTGGAATGATGCTGAGTTGGCCTTAAAACTCGAAGCCTCAGGCAGGACCTCAGGACCCGCATTTACAAATATACGGTCAATAGATATATAAATAAGAATTGTCTATGTTTACTACAATAACGATTGATTTTTTTTCAATATTACAACAGTTGCTTGTATCACAGACAAACAAGCAAACAGACAAACAAACAACAAACAAAAACTATTATGGTATCAATGATAATTTGCATAAGTAAATAAAACGTAATGCAAAAATTTAAAAAGTAACAATAAAATGTATGAATACAAAAAATCGATAGTAGATCATTTAATTATAAATCAATAGAGCTACGTGAACATTTAGAATAATTGTATTCCTTAACTTTTTTGTTGTTTTACAGCAATGGTTGAACCGTACAATTCGTTGCTGACCACTCATACCACACTCGAACACTCCGATTGTTCATTTATGCTGGACAACGAAGCCATTTACGATATTTGCCGTTCAAATTTGAATATTAGGAGGTAGAAATCATATTTTTCAAAGTTTTCTAATCTTAAAATAAGAGAAGATAAGTTTTGGCGTTGATCATCTACTGTTGAGGGTTGGGTATGCGCATCGCTATTCATCATGATATCATGGAGGTGGTTGAATGCGAGCCTGGTGTATAAGGTAGCCTGAGTCAACCACTCTTCACCAATCCAGTGCTAATTATCTCACCCAGATCATTCTACTACCGACTTACCGACCTAGAAGAGATGGCGGGAGTGGTGTACCTGGGGCGTTCGCGAATTGATGCTGGTCAGCTTGTCACTGTGACGAGCGTGTTCATCCATCACCATTGCGTCACTGCTTCTACTTTCTTATTCTTTAAAAACTCTTATTTCAAAAATGTGAAACAGTACAAAGAACTACTAATGTGGAAATCCACTACGGTGCTTATAAAATAATTGGTTGTTTTCAAAATTTTCACTGTAATTTGGTACACGTTTATTGAATACGCGTAGTCTGTAGATTTACTTGAAACCATAATACTTCATCAAATCAGCGCTTCTTTCACTCACAGTTTATTCGTCTTTAAGCCGTTGACCTAGGACATCTATAAGATTCAATTCGCCTGAGGACGAATTCAAGCCTCAGTTTAACTGTGGTATTTCCTGTCGTCTAATTAAGTTAATAAGCATTCGAACAAAGAATTTGTGTGAATTCTAAGCTTTTTCTGGAAGAAATCGATTCGAATTGCTTTTTAAACTCACTTCATAAATAACTGATTCATACTTAAGCTTTTTATTGCTTATACTTACCTAGGATTCTAAGATAATGAGGTCTCAGAGGTTATTTCGTACTACATCTGATGTTTCCTAGAGTATTCTAGGTTCTTTTTGGACATCAGTCAGATTCAAGCAATATTCTAAAGCGTCTCTAGATCAACATCCTCATGGCAACCGTTAACTCAATAGAGAAATTGTTGTTGCATTTTAATTAAGTTCTAGTGACGGAGGCAACAAGTATTTCATTGGGCTTTTTCGTATCTGTTTACTGTTTATTTCTTCAGCACATATGACATTTCTGGAGAACATAACTTCCACTCAACATAAATCCTATCAAATTCGCGATGAGGCTTTTTCAAGCTGATCAAAAAACAGCTCAAACTTTCATCACGAAAATATTCACCATCATATGTACCACACTATTAGAAAACGCATACTTCAGTGAGAATGAAAAAGTTTAATAATTTCAATTAGTTAAAAGTTGAATAGACAAGTAATATTAGAGTGAGGTGCCTATTGACCTCTTCATAGCCAGTTTACGCTAATCAAAATTCTGTCGAGTATTCTACACAAGCTTACAAATAAGTAGAGGTATTTGTTTTAACACTAGAAAAAGATTACAAGAGTTCAAAATCAAATAAATCATGCACATGCATTGATGTCAATGCATGTTTGAAATGGACGAGAACGTTGCCTTTTTTTTTGAGTTTTCGGTCAAAATTTGTTGAGGAATATGATGAAGCTATCAGTGAAATAGTAGTATGACTATTGATAGCGATGTTGTCATAAAACTAATAACGTTTGTTTTAAGAAATTTTATTCTGTAGAACTTAAACACTTTAACAAAATCAATTTACAGTCCAACGTATACAAATCTGAACCGGCTGATCGCTCAAGTAGTGTCGTCAATAACGGCATCACTTCGTTTCGACGGCGCTCTAAACGTCGACCTCACTGAGTTTCAGGTCGATTAGCTATAGTATTTTTTGTTTATCTTTTGTCTTTACTTATTTTTTGTTTTGATTTCAGACAAATCTTGTTCCATATCCAAGAATTCATTTTCCTCTTGTCACATATGCACCGATCATATCAGCGTTAGTAATTTTATTTATTCTGTATGGTGAAAAATTTATAAGCAGAGAGATAAACAACAACAAGTTGACTCAAGCGACACTATCTTTATACATAGATGAGTGACAAATTGATAATATCGATTATTTAAATGACTGAAATGAACGCTTAATTGATGACGGTGATTTTTTTTTTCTGCTTTCAGAGAAAAAGCTTTTCATGAACAGCTTACTGTGTCGGAAATTACTAATGCATGTTTTGAAGCGAATAGTCAAATGGTAAAATGTGATCCACGTAATGGAAAATATATGGCATGCTGTTTACTGTTTCGTGGTGACATCGTACCAAAGGTTAATTTATTAAACATAAAAAAAATACATAGATCATTAAATAAACAATGGTTGCAAAGAGTCACAATGGACTAACGTTGGAAACATTTCCTATTAGTCATTGAAGCATTGAGGAATTATTGTGGAAGAACCTCAGTAGTACAGTCGACAGCGCACAGACGAAAAATCTACGAGATTTGGTTTCGCTTGCACGCTGAGGTCTCGAGTTTTGTGACCGATAAGCGGAAGTTTCTTTAGGGATGGCAAATTTCATCACGTTATGTTTTTCTACGAACAGTATGGTCACAATTAGGTACCGTAACCCGATTCGTGAAGTCAAATTGGCCACTTGACACTTTTCTCGAAAATGTAGCTTACAAATGACAAATACTAGAAATCGTAGTGTTGTTAGGAGACGGCAAACTCGTCCGTATTTGCACTGATCGTTGACAGCTTTCTTAGGTCTGAAAATCCGATTAACGACATTTTGAGGATTCAGTTGTAACTCCTCAAATGAGGTATTGATATATCGAATGCATCATCTAGAAATAGAATAGAAACAATATAGATGAACTCAAATCAGACTATGCGCCATTATAGTTTTTTATTTTGTTATTATTTTGTTTATTATTGTCGTGCTGACGTAAGCAAACAATAACAAACATTGCATCGTTTTTTCTTCCTACCACTATAGACAAAATTTTTAGGACATCAATTCGGCAATTGCTGTGATTAAAACAAAACGTGCTATTCAATTTGTTGATTGGTAAGATTACGGATTACTTTAAGAGGCTTTAATTAATAAATAAATAACATAATAAACTTTAATCGATCAATATTTTATCTATTTTTTCCTCCTGGTTGAGGTGTCCGACTGGTTTTAAAGTTGGCATCAACTATCAACCACCAACAGTCGTACCGAACGGCGATCTAGCAAAACTACAACGAGCCGTTTGTATGCTATCAAACACTACAGCGATTCAGGTAATTTTTTCCTCAACGAAGCTTTTTTTACTAAATAAATAAATAAAATAAAATAGAGTGCACGCAGTGTTTTTAAAAAAACGAAAAAATTTGATCTACAGGAGTATATGACGAATTTTTACTCCGAAAATTTGCAGGAGGCATGGGCTCGTCTCGATCATAAATTCGATTTGATGTATGCAAAACGTGCTTTTGTTCATTGGTGAGGAAGCAATTTGTTAAGCCTCTTAAATTTCGATAATTATCAAATCGACAACAAAATTTTGAGGATGTTTCTGCACATTCTCTATGTGATCTGTCTATTTGAGTTCGGTCTGTGAGGTTAGAAACGTTTAAAGTCAGATCAACTTATCTAGTTGCTTGGTATGTGTGGCACCTCATGTTAAGTCAACGGACAGAGAAGACTCGCATTCAATCACCTCCACAATAACGTATTGTAAACAAATGAATAATGTCCCACGTCGGATCTGATAGAGACAAAAGTTTATTCTCATAGGAAATCATTAAAGCCTAAAAATTTTTAGGTATGTTGGCGAAGGTATGGAAGAAGGTGAATTTTCAGAAGCACGTGAAGATATCGCTGCACTTGAGAAAGATTACGAAGAAGTCGGAATCGATTCGTACGATCCAAACGATGAAGAGTACTAGTGAAATCAATAATATTGATTAGTTTATAATGTTTCAAAGGGAGCACTTTCATCGCACTCATTACCGTAATAAGTCACATACGATTTGTTAGATAATGGAAAATTTTTATTCGATTTCTCTCTCTTCTCTTATGTAATAAATTTGTTTCATAAAGTTCCTCATGCCACTGTTCACTCGACTTTTAAACTCAAGATCAAGTCAAGTAAAGGAGAAATAATGAAAGAACAAAGAAGAATAGAGAAATATTAAAACAATTTAGAGAACAATTCAATGCATTTCATAAACGATCAGAGTGCTTATCTCGATTGAATAACCTCAATAGATAACCTCGATTGGGTTCACACCTGATAGAACCGCGAAAGAAGATGAAATTGAAGCCTTCGTCTTCATTTTTCCCACCATCTTAAAATAAAGTAACATCCAACATATTTAATTTATGCAACCTCTATGAAATTCGATCATCATTCACAAGTTCACAGTGTGCACTTTTTGCTCACGATGTTTGTGCGGGTACTTTCCACCTTAGGCTATCATTCGTTTTAATACGAGCTTAATTTCGCTCTGAGCAAACAGAGATGTGCACATGATGAATCGATCATTCAACTTCCTAATTCATTCAGTACCTATCTAGAATATTTCTACACCTTCCCTAACTCACGAATATGATTAAAAATGTTTTGCTGAACGGAACTAAGTCTTGCTATGATGTCAAATGTCATCATAAAAAGAACTTGCTCCAACATGGTCTTGGAAACATTGTTGTCTATCAAGACTGGTCGCTCGAAGCGTGGCTCATCAGGAAAGTCAAAGTCACGTGTTTCAATTTTTTCGAAACATCCTCTGTATATCCTTCCGGAAACTGTGCTTCCATTATGCACCATCTAAACGAATCAGACGCATTTTACAATGATTTGGAGAAAAAATTATGTAAAGCAAAAAATTCTTCTACAATTTTATAGTCGAAGACTTCAACGCGAGAATGGAAACGATGAACGATGGACACTATAGGATTAAAAAATTTGGAATAGAAGATCCAAATGAAAATAGAGAACGTTTTGCGGTACTCTTGCTCATAGCATGGCTGTACCACTACCACCTTTTTGAACTTGATCTGATCACAGTCTTAACATCACCACCACGTCGACTCACACAGCACATGAATGATGGCAAACACAAAACCAAGCTGGACTTCACAGTGTTGACTTATGGAAATCTTCTTGTCTGCAATATACATTCGCGTTAAAAGCGAAACATAGGTGGATTGGTCAAACAAAAAGAAGAGAAGGCGACACATTGGTAAAAACAATTGTAGAATTGTGTCTCAGAGAACACCACTGTCCGTCTAGGTGACCACCTGTGACGAATGCTTCGTAGATGCCTTCTGATTGTATGGTAGCAATCAACACGTTTGGCAATATTCTATTGCCTTCTGGACTACATATTAAACAAAGATAATATAATGATCGGATCAAAAAGCTTCGTCTTTGCTGTAAAATTTTTGTAGCTGTCGTCAAGTATATTTATAGAAGACAATCAGACTCCTTAATCGGCAAGCGCCGAAAACATTTATGTTTGGATTGGGAGCTGTAAGCCTTAATACCGTATACAGGACAAAAACTCTTGTGAATCCTGCTAGTTCTACACTATGAGACTCGTTTAATTTTGGTGTTGTTATGCACAATAGCATAATCTGTAATTGAAGTAGAAGTTGTTCTCCGTCATCACTGCTACATCATGAAGGAAGGAAGCAAGCACATTGCCTTCGTTTCAAAAAATCAGCAGCACAACATGGTTCTTTTCCTTTTCTTAAAGCTTTTTCTAGGCTCTCTATTTCGTCTTTCTTTTTCTTTTTCTAGAAATTTCTAGACGTCTAGACATTTCTTCAAACCAAATCATTTTTAAGCTGATTTCATCAGTCGACGTTATTCCTCCCACATTACTGTATCAGCTGTGATTACGACTCTATTTACAATTGACAATGCTTTTTAGATAGCAGATTGGTATAAATGAGATTTTCACAAGTCGTATCTCATTTTTTTAAAAATCTCTGGCAGAACTTCTGGGATGACGAACTTCGGTAGTGCTGGTGTTAAATCGTTGCTGTTGATTGGGGTGATGTTCAGTTCAATCTCGATATCGCGAGGATCCGTGGATTGCCTTATGTCATATCCAAATCCGATGCGTATTAATGGCACCGAAGTGAGTCCCATAATTCAAAGTGACTCGAAATATAATAAAATATTAAAAATCTAATTATAGAAGACCTATTGCATCTATGTGCATGAATATCTACAGCATCGTTGTCCAAGCCACTTGAATTACACTAATTCACTTAAACTCAAAAATGTGGAGGTTTGGAAGTCGTCAGATTTTTGGTGTTTAGTCTTTGATGGCTGCATTAGCATGAAGCATGTCAAGCATGTTCAGCATTATAGGCATTATGCTGAGGTATTATGCTACAGAAATATAGGTAGTCTCAAATTTTACAGTTGAAGGATCAGTGCTTTCCACTAGAAGACACTGTATCTACGCAAATAATATGCGTTTGCTCTGGCAATTACTGTAATGAAGAGAAGAATATGCTGGTAGGCAACATTTCTAGTAATAGTAATACTTACCGTATTTCCAATTGTTCCATGTCATTAGGAGATTCTCACGACGACCAACAAGCTGGAGAGATTTGGTGTGCCAGGTTTTGATTCAGATCCAGATAGCGATATGTCTATTGAGTTGTTCCTCTGCATGAAACGTGAACTCGGTTTACCTGCAGTACTGGAAGATAACGAAGTTGTAGTGATAACGCCCACCCGGTTAGATATTTTTTTCTTTGAAGACGTTTTCACTTCTAGCGATGAAACTATTAAATTAAAGCTGGAGGATGAACAAAAATTAAGACAAACGGCTTACATATCAGTAACTTGATGGAATGTTGACGGTAATAATAGCAACGATAGTTAAAAAGCTATGGCAGTACACAGTATTACTAAATAACACATAGCACCACTAGGAGAACAACAACAATGTCGCTTCCCTCTTTCTCAGACCGAGCAGTGGTGTGGGGTAGAATCAGCTTCTTATGTTTCACCTCCAAGTTGATCAGTAACTCATACTACTGAATGATCAGTTCTCTCTAGCAGAACATTCCTGTGATTTGAAAATTGATTGAGGACTAATCATTTAGTAGCTAAATATTTGATCTACGTCATTTATTCGTTGAAATTGAATTAGAGTATAATCATAATCATAATCAGATAAGTAATCACGAGGATAAAACTCTCTAAGGTAGATTTTGATTGAAAATCTCTTTTGCAGATGGCGATTCTTCGTCGCCACAATCACAGCGTTATCCTTCATTCTGTTCATGGGCCTAGTTGTTGTACCGTTCATAATGTTAATCTTGAAATGGATGAGAAAACGAAATTTAGTACGTTCTCAATTACTACAAAATATGAAGGTTTGTGCTGATGAAGAGTATTGCAGGCAGGAAGAACTCATTCTGGCCCTGAAAAAGGAAGAGTAGGAGTGTGTAGGTAGAGGAGAAATATCATAATACACTACGCTACAATCATTCCCTTTCTTTCACATCACCACGAAAAATAATATCGTTATTTGAGATAGTGGGACGTTCTCCGAGGTATTGTTAACTACGGTAACCGAAATCGGTTTCTACAAAAACAGCTTGTTAGATTTTCAATTTTTGACATTGCGGTAGTTAACAATACGTAGGAGGAAGTTATACAAAACAAAATATCACTAAATAGTAAAAAAATCAATAGGCTAAGAATCATTCCAACCAAAAACTAATTGATCTTCAGACGCATACGAAACGTCGTGAGGAGCGGGTATGAAAAGCTGCCACGGTTCGTTTGAGCTACTGAATTGTTTTTATGTGTTCATAGCTGGACACCTAGAAGTTCAATAATCACTCAATATCCCTAAATGACTCATTTGTAAATTTACGAATATTTCGTTCAGATTGAAACGTGCACCGCGTACCACAACTGAAAATTCAGCCACATCTACCGCATCTCGCCATGGAAATGAATCATCGAGTATTGCATAATTGGCTTGAAGCGTATAGAAAAAAAAAGAAACAGCTCAATAAACTTATGCAAAAATGAGGCAAATTAAGTGCTTGTGCTTAAAAAAATATTTGATATACATAATAAATCATTGTTGTCAAATATTGTTTGTTTGGCTATTTGTAAACAACAACAGCCACTTTTGATGACGTAATAATTTCAACGTTTTTCTATTTTCTAAGCTTAAATTTAAAAAATCGTCAGAAATGAAGAAATCATCCATAGATTTTATTGGTTTGTTGGTAACTGGTAAGTATTTTCAGCAAAAAAAAAGATTTGATATCACTTCGATCAACAACTGATAAGAGTTCGTTTGAATCACGAACATCTACAACTGAAATTAGTTGTTCTTAAGGAATTTGATGGTACGAAGCGTCTAGTAGTCGTCTATCGACAACGACATCATCGTGTTCTCACATAAATCTGCTTCTATCGAACTCCTAATTGAAACCTCCTCGTCCTCCTCATCATCCGTAATGCAATATAGTTTGATCTCTATTAATGTTCGAATCATCTTAAATTTAACGATATCGTAAATTTTTCGAAACAATTGAGTCTCATCGAATGACATAGTAGATTTTATTGAGCAAAGACAAATGAAAGCTTTTCTTTCAAAGAATGTTCTCCCCGCCCATAAGAAAAAACCATTACTCAATTATTTTTATAACCACAGTCTTTTGTCCGCATATGGATTTACTAAGGTAGCTGCCGTAGAGTATTTTTCACAATCCAGAATATTTCTCCTTATCAACTGAGTTAATATCCTCTACAGTAGTCCCACAATCGGAGGTCATTAAATCGTCATGTGATCTATTGATTGTTCCTTCATGACATCTATTAATTTCGCTGTCTACATTCTAATTTGTCTCATCAATATTGAAAATGATTTTAAAAAATGTTTGAAAATGAGCGACGTTTTTTTGACCATTCTCGTCATTTCATCAATAGTTCACTATTAGTTACCGTAACATATCTACCGTAATCCGCCGTATATTATTAAACACCGTACAGATGCGATTACGTTTATTTAGGTTTCGTGGAAGCTTTATTCAGAAGCTAAGCAGTAGTAGAAAAAAAACTTCCACGATCTCTATAAATAAGTGACTAATTTTGGTTGTATTTATTTTCATTGAGTAGAAAATTTGGTTTGTCTTATTCATAAAATGATAATGTGTGATTTTTAAAAGTTTACACTCTATGTGAAAATTATCGATTAGATTAAAAAGCAAATAATGTTTGTTAGCTATAACTGATTCCATTATGAGGAAAATTTATTGAGGTTTTCATTTTCTTCTCCGCATGAAATCACATAGTGAGTAAGGCGATTAAGATGTTCATTATGCGTTGTAGCATACAGAAATGAGGAATATTTGACATTAATCGATTATCGATGAGGACAAATAGAAGTGTCATTCAGTTGGAATAACAAATTTGCTCTTCATTGTCTTCTCGTATTTCATGACAGTTCCGTTGTTGACCTTGTAGTACTACTACTGGTCCAGACTTCACACCATCTTCTACCATGAAGGACACAACGTAGTAAAATGAATTCTTCTCTTGAAAAAATCGTTATATTGATTTTTTCAGATAAGGTGTTAGATGAGTTTGTGATTTGAAAGCATTCTTCTTAGAGAAGACGTTGACGAATATTTTTCCAATCTTTCTTTTCTTTACAGATCAATTAACTAGTTGAGTCTTGAGGAAGCGATTTTCGTTCACCTCTGAACTCGTGTGTCTTTCACTTTTATTTATTTATTCACTTTTTTTTCAGTTTCCTTAGTCTCTTTAGGTTGCTATGAATTTTGGTTTCTATTTTAGGCGATCAATAAAAATAATATTAATAATTAAGCATGTCAGTCAGTTTCAATATTACAGCATTTTTTTTGAAAGTAATAAATGTACAGTAATTTTTATATCATAGATCATATATCTGATAAAAAATCAGTGATAAAATTAACATTCTGTGTTCTTCTACAGTATTTTTAAAATTAGCTCTTCAAAAATAGAGTGAAGCTTTGAGGAAAAAAATCATACTGATAATCAGACAAGACTCAATCATGCTTTTTTTCTAGTAAACTATTGACTGATCAAAGAACGTGAACCTCAACCGTACAATGGGGAACACATTATCATCGAGTTTTGTAATGTACTGGTTCGAGGTTCACCTGTGGTCCCTATGTAGTCCTAAATTTTTTGGTTTTTCTTTCTGCTTAATTACATGGTACCAAAAGAGGTGATTAAGCTTATATTATGATCTACGTTCACGTTGGAGATCTGTCGCCAAAAAAAAAAGATAGAAGAGTTAGTCTTTTACGACACATTGAAAATTATGGCATGAAATTCAACACAACAAACTGACACATTTGTGTAGGTGGGCGGAGTTTTTCGATGTTCTCACAGCTTCAGATGATGTTGTCGGCTCGGTCTTTTCCTTCACACAACCTCATCATCCGATTCTTTCTGACGTCTACTTAAGTCAGTATCACAGTATATTGTCCTATTTAATTATATTTGTCAATAGACTAAGATTTACTTATGAACTCAAATAGTGTAATGATTTGTGTCAATTTTGTTATTCGACGGTCTAATGAGATTTTACTACGATCCTCATTTTCACTCAACTGATTTTATGTGATCTTTTTACCGTTTTAGTCTGTTATCAATAAGGTTATAATTTTGTTTGTAACTTTATATTGTTATTATTTGCTTTGACAGGAGATTTTAAATAATGAAGGTCAAGTGGCGCAACGGTAGAAGGAGCACCATCACAGTGATACGCGGGTTTGATATCGTATAAGCAAGTGCGACTCGGGCTTCCACGTTAAAACCAAGCCTTCCGTCCCTCAAGGATGGGTGAATTGAAATTAGAGTATTATGGAAGGATAAGCAGAACTGACTTGGCAATAGACTGGTCCTTCGAAGTCTATATATAGACCACTCCCATTCAAACGCCTTGACCTAACATTAAGACAAAGAATGGGTAGTGCATCTGCGTAGGCAGATATATTAAGTCAATGCTTATCCTTATCCTTATCCTT
>KN716232.1:161211-182669 GCA_000816705.1 Dictyocaulus viviparus | reverse complement strand
GGAGCACCATCACAGTGATACGCGGGTTTGATATCGTATAAGCAAGTGCGACTCGGGCTTCCACGTTAAAACCAAGCCTTCCGTCCCTCAAGGATGGGTGAATTGAAATTAGAGTATTATGGAAGGATAAGCAGAACTGACTTGGCAATAGACTGGTCCTTCGAAGTCTATATATAGACCACTCCCATTCAAACGCCTTGACCTAACATTAAGACAAAGAATGGGTAGTGCATCTGCGTAGGCAGATATATTAAGTCAATGCTTATCCTTATCCTTATCCTAAAAAATCAATTCCGATTGTTGCTTAATTGTTTTGTGAGGAAGGATTTCAACAAATAATGACCTTTTCCATATTTATAACGTTGGATGGTTTCCCTTTCTGCTCGAAAGATTCTCAGTTGAGTTTAAGTTATCCTTTCACATTTCCTCATAGAAACCTGGGAAAGGATTATTCTGGTGAATTCCAACAGGAACCTTCAATGACACATTTCTCAGTGCTTTCCTTGAATTCGTTTCAAAACAATCCTTCGTTTTGTTGTCTAACTATTTTTTTCCGATTTCGGATCTTATGATTTTCCTGTTTTAAGGTTACATATAGGAAATAGATTTCCTCTGTTCAATTTCTGTCGATCGAACACGTTACTAATTGGCTTGTTGAATTAACAGTCCTCGTTAAAGGGATAAGGCACGTATTCTTGTGTTAAGCTCCTTATGTGAGGCCATTGTCTCATGTCACTTACCGTATTTACATTATCGCATATCCTAACAACACCGACAAAATGAGGTCAAATCAACGACAATCACCCATTGCCGGCTTATCTATGAGGGTCGATACGATACGGTATGTGAATAAAATCAATCGATAGTGCATAAATCTTCAAATGATTCTACCTCTGAATTCATGACGTTAACGATATCTTTTATATGAGGACCATTCTATTTGATCTGTTTAAACAACGACCAAAATCGAATAACTTTTCAAAAATAAATTTTAAACCAGTACACTTATAAGATCACTATGTAAAAATTGTATGTCGTTTAGCTTTAAGTATGAGGTGATGTTAAAAATGCTTTCTTTACTCGAAAATACTTTTCCTCATTTCATTTATTCGCACAACAAGAAATCAACACATGGACCAAAGATCGTACGAGAAAAATAATCACAATATTAAGGTATTGACAGTGGTAATTTGCATAATTCTTAATAACGAAATGTACTTAAGCTGTTCTGTTTCAACTTTAAAAGGTGAACTGAAGTGAACACAACTCAGAATGATCAAAGATCAGCAGCGGTTTTTTTCGAGTTGCATGACTGCACATTTTGTCACTCGAAAATCATCGTCATGAAAAAAACATTTCCTTGAGTAAAATTTCTTCTATGAAAGTAGAAAACCTTCCAGCAGAAATCGAAATCGTTGAGCGACAGCTGACCGCTGTGATGAGTGATTCTTCTGAGAAAAAAAAAACAAGATGTAAACAAATAAACAAAAAAATATCACAAAGCATTCGAATACGTTTTCTTTCTGACTTCATCTATTTTCTAATGTAAACACTTACGCCGTTTTTTTTTAAAAGAAATTTTGTAAAAAATAATAATTTCTCTAAAGATAGAAAAGTCATCAAGATTTTTTTCAGGACTACTTAAATGAAATGGTGAAGAAATATAAAACGTAGTTCAGTGAGAAAAAAAAATAGAAAACAGTAGAAAAATCGAAAAAATTTGAATAGAGAAAAAAGTTGGAATTGTGCCAATAATAGCCTGTACGGGTCGACCAAGTGTGCATTTTCTCTTAATGTTAAGCTTTTGATGTTTGGCGCCAATTTGCATTACAGAATTTAGTTTGATCTCCAGAAAAGTACATAAATTTTTACTTTAAAATGATAATACTGTTGCTGTTCATTACTGTTAGGCCTTGTTGATCATCTCCTGTTTTTATACTGTCAGTCATAATGAGATTTTTTTCCTATGCTTTTATCTTCGTTCCTTTTGATGTACCGCTTTTTGATTGTATAATATGCATTTGTATGTAAACATACCGAAAAATACTATATAAACTCAATCATTTCACTTTTGATCACCATTAATAGAAAGTTTGATCGATATTTTATCGATTCATGCCGATCGGCTATATAGCTTTACATTGCGTAACACCATCAGTTCTACTTGTTCCTCAAATTCATACTCCTCTAATTTTACAAAGACCTCATTTGAACAACTCATGATTAGTTTCTAGCTTCATATGTTTCTTGTTTTTCTAGTTTCTAGCTTCATATGTTCATATTTTAAGTTTTTTTGCTCATATGGTATTTTTTGACCTACCTGTCAATAGGGACAGGAAATTGTAAAGCCTTACGCTGTTCATTCTCATTAGTTTATTAACCATTATTTTTTGTTTGGACAGATTTTCATTAGTGAAGAGATTTTCATTTCACCCTAATAAAGCAAAATTATCCCTCATAGCATTGATCGACCAGATACTGAAATACTCGGCATTCAACTCAGCAAAAGTAAACCATAACAGAAGCCTGGGAGACGCAGATTTCAATCCTTTCTGAAGCGTCTCGTTTAGTGATGAACTCAGTTACGTGAGGTATTCAGGCAACTCATTAAAATTATCATTATAGTTGATAGAAATATAGATAAGAACTACATTATTTGTAGTACTGATTCAGTTGAGCTCTTCAAATCAAAATTGATGAGTTTTTTTCGAGTTCTCAAGTTGTTTCCACTTCTGCAGCTCATCATAGACATCAACGTCATCACAGTAGCCGTCGTCGTCGTCATCGTAATGGACGACGTTGTGATGATCGTTTTCTAGTACTGATGGCTTTATTTTAGTCGCAAAGTGGTACGTGTAAAAGAGAATTGGCCTAATTTGTTCAGATTACACTTAAAAATGAATAGGAAAAGCCTCTTATGAGGCTTTTCAAGATCGATTTGAAAACGTTTTCATTCAGAAAATTTCCGATATTACTGAGAACACGGTAACATAAAAATCCATTACGAGTACTAATATTAATAATATTATTATTAATATCGCCAGCATTATAAAGTAATTTTTTTATACCTCTAATTTTCCTCGCGTCTTCGTTTTCATCAACGAATGAGACTCGTTTTTTTTTGTGTGTAATTATAAAATTTCTTTTATTTACCAGTAATAATTACTTTCATCCACTGAGTTTATTATATTTTATGAGCTTTCTAAGGTTGTTTACATAATATTTTATATTGTCGTATTGTTTACTATTATTGATATAAGAGATTTACTTTTTTACCTCAATGTGTTTCAAACGGAGATTTTTGAGTCAACCAGAAAACCTTTTACGTTCCTCTCATAAATTACTTATATCTTTTGACATACTCCTTTAAAGCTTTTCATTATTGATTTTTTTCCTCACGCTATACTTGAGTTCATCGTGTATTTTTCTGCTGTTTTTTTTGTCTTGGCAGCCTGCCAACTATTATAGCATTTTTTTTATTCGAATAAATGCCGTTCTACTTCATATTCAAATATGATGTGGGTGGTGTTGATTGGTTGTATTTTTTTTCCTTGTCATGACATTATTTTAATGACAACATTTTAGTCAATGCCGTTGCACAGCTACATTATGATGGATAATAGTCCGTTTCTTTTCAATAGAATGCCCTTAGGGAAATAATTAACCAACCTACTTATACTCTATTTATTACCTACAGCATAAACCTTTAACTCGTCTATTAGCGCTATTACGCTCAGCTTTTCATGTTTCAGCCGTCTTTGCACTCACCAAGATTGTATTTGAACTCCTCTTACAAAGGTAAGAGTGAGTTCTCATTTTTTTGTGAGGTAAGAATAAAGTGCATTGTTGGAAATGTTTCATCGTATAATTTTTAGCGTAAAATGATTACGAAAATTGTTTTCATTAAGACTTCTCAAAATAGTTAATGGTTTTATCACCTCATTCATATCATTATATATTTGATTATTAAAGTAAATAGATGTTTTTTTCCTCACTACGTTCTCAGCATGTGTTTTTTGCAAAAGAAAACTGTTGAACAAAGCCGTTGGACACGTTACGGTAAGGATCAAATGAGGTTCAACAATAAGTTGCAGTACTTCTCGGATTCACAATCTTTGACAATTATACGAGTTTGTGAAACATCCTTTTCTGAAAGTTTTCAAAGCGAGTAAAATGAGGGAAAAAAAGCCTCAGATTACTTATGGATTCTTTATAAATAGCATGTCTATACATAACGTAACAATTTTTTCTTTTTTTTTGAAATTTTTTTGAACATTTTTTTTGGATGGAAAAGTGCCAAGAAATTGAATAATTTTATTGGTAGAAAAAAAAAACCACTGCGTTGAGGTATTTGAGGGAGTCGAGTTTTTTTTTGATGGATTTTCCTTTGACGTATATATTATAGCTATCAGCAGACCATACATATTCGCTACCTTATCCTTTGATTTATGATCGGTTTCGTTACCGTACTCTTTGATCTACAGTCACCAGTGTTTTCGTTTAGCTGATGTGTACACGATCGTTAACGTGACCGATTATGATCATTATTGATTTTTTGTAATAAATTCATCATTTTTGTTTTATATAGAACATTTTTAGTTTATCTTTTTTCTCTTCATTCATTGGAATGAGTAATTCGTGAACGAGTTTTTGTTTGTGACGTGAGGGAAGAAAAATTACTGTGAAGTTCGGCCCTTACTTTACAGTAAGCCCTCTTTATTAGTGCGAATTTTGTAAGCTCTTCTTTTTCTTTCTCATAGAATCAAGTGTTTTTTTTTGCTCAGCATTCAAAGCAAATTCGCCGCCAATTTCATCGGACGGATAAGATTCCTCCAGCTTGTAACTCCGAACAAAATTAACTTTCCTGTTTTTTTTTCTAATTAGAATTTCGAATGAGTACCTTGATCGAATCGCTACTGAATTACACTATTTTATTTTAATTTCATCAGTTTACATTTCCCTTGAAGTTTTTATAATTTTGTTAAATTCAAAGCTTATCATCAAATGCCTCCTCACTTATTGATGTCATTATTCCTCAATCAAATATCCTTAAAGAGTTCAATGCTTCTTTTCGCATCTCGGCGTTTCACCTCATTCATAGGATAATAATTTTTGATGTTGAATAATAAATGACAAAATAATACCGAGTAGTTTGTAAAATTAAATTTTTTTAAATGTAAAAATGTGTTTAGTGAAAAAAGTTCATCAGAAAATTGTTTCAATAGAAATTTAGTTATAAGTTAATTATTTAAAGGAATAGAAATAAGCTATACCTCAATTGAGGAAAAAAATTGTACTTCAGTATTTTGTATAAAGAGTACGGTAGAAGAAAAAAAAAGGTCATATTTTGTTTAACATTCATGAATTATAATTATAATTTGAATTTGTTTGCTACTGTATCCATGACGTCATAATGTAATTTTTCTTGTGTGTAGAAAAAAAATTGGAGAAGTTTGAAAAGAAGAAATTCGTAGATTTTTTTGATTGTTCTTTGTAGTGATAAGAATAATTTGATTGGTGATCGAACAGGGTAAAGACGGAGAAAATGAAATAGAATAAAACACATCGAGGGGAAAATGAGAGGAAGAAGAGGAAGAAAAGCAGCTGATATGTAAGAAAGAAGAGGAAGGGAGGGAAAAGAGGTAGTGATAAACGATATTAACAATCCCATATTCTATTTCGTGTTTTAGTTTCAGTTCGTTTGCATAATGTCGTTGACATTTCGACGAGTTTGACATTTGTGAATGACATCTGCCGGATTGTTCTTCATTGAGAATACGACGTTACTGCTCATCAACAACAACAACAACAACAAGTATTTACTTTTATTATGACGTCATAGCTATAAAGTATAAACGGGAGTAACTTAAGTGATTATCACTAACTTGTCGTTTCACTTATCACCTGACCACATACGAAAAAACAATAAAGCTGACAGAAATTCTCTTAACAGTTTTGTTTATTTACTAAATCGTTCTCGTTTTCTACCACAAAACATCGCAATGCTTGTGTCAGTATTTGTTGTAAACAAATTTGATCTACTGGACGGCTTACAGTATGTCAAGTAACTGTATATATTGATTTTTCAGATGACATCTTGTTAGAAAACGAATAATGTTTAGTTTTGCTAAAATAATCACTTTGAAAGTAATAAAATTGTAATTAAATTCTTAAATAAACAACAATAATAAAAAACAAAATATCGAGAAAAGAAATTGTCACAAAAATTAACGATATAAGAAAAGTTTTCTAATATCGAAAAGAAAAAGAAGCAATGACGTCATCTGTTATCGATATTTTCGTTATGTAATAATTTATAACTAATTATTTTTGTTATTTTATATGAAATATACATGTTTTTCTTTGTATTTTCACATTATCTAAATGTTAACTACATTTTACTTGTTTTTTTTCTATTTTAGCAGATGAGGAAACTATCGATTGATTACTGTAAGCAGTAGTAGATCAAAAACTTCATTTAATATTGCGATTGATTTTGTGGATTTAAAAAATCAATCAGGAAAGAAACTGCTTACTATCTTACTCGAAGAAGACTCAAATATTTATGCGAAACCAACTTTTTAAATTGTTGCTTAGAAATGTACGAAAAAATTTGCAATACTAAATAGTGATTTTGATCTACTAATACCTACAGTGTCACGCACATGCAAATGACATCCATTAAAAATTCCTCAAATTTGAGGATCAATTCAAACTCACATTGAAATGTTTCTATAAATGTTTGTCACATTTTGATATAATAAAGTACCGTGATTTTTTAAACTATTTTTTTGCAGTAGATCATAGCGCTGGTTTTTTACTTTTGGGGGAAAGAAGTGTACTGAATAAATGAAATTAGACCTACTGAAAAAATCAATACTGATCGATCACGTTCCCGAAAAAATTTGACATTGTTAATCGAAATACATCCTTTTTATGTTATTCGTTCTGCGAATAATCTATTACAGAATATTTAATAATATTTCATTTTTAAAAGTACAAGAAAATTCATAATCATTGCTGGGCTGAAATCGAACTCGACGAGCCTCACGAGAGTTCAGCAACTGTGACGATTTATGAGCATGGTTCGTTTAGAGCACGAAAAATTCAGAATCAGAAACAAAACAAACTCGTCCGTTACGTCATTTCATGATAAAGTCAAAATGAGGACTGATAAGATTTGTTGCATGCTGTCATTTCGCATCAAATCAATAAGACATGCAAAAATGTTGCGCTTCTTCAACATATTTATGCAAATGTTGCTGTGGCTGTTGCTTGTTGCCATGATTGTTACAAGTTGAATTGTAATAATAAATATGATAGATGAATATCCAACAATGTCAAAAATTTAATGCTACTTATGATTTTTGATATGCTCTGATTATCACACGATGTCTATTATGAGTCACATTTTTCACCTCACATACTATTTTTTTCCTCATCAACATAACAAAATTGTAGACTCATGGTGAAAGACAAGATTTTTTCTCGTCACCCTAAGGACATGTTAGCTTTTTTTAACGTAATTTAAATTAAGTCAAATAGCATGAAAGTACATCGCATTCATGCAGTGGTTGTTGGCTCACTGAACCAGATTTTTTGCACTTAATGATAAGCTAGATTTCCTTTTTTTCACCCTCAACGCATTCACGTTTTTGAAGTGTTATGTAAATTAAACCGAGCAACAAAAAAGTACACCGTGTTCACTCAATCGGTTCATGCCTTCATGACTCGTTGACTCATACTCACGTTGTGTATAAATCGAGGAAGTAGAGCAAACTTTCTAAGGCTTTTTTCTCTAACTAAAGTGTTTTTTACGAAATTTTCATCACTATTTTGAGCTAATGAGATTCTAGCTTATAACTCCTAACAAAATTGGCTTTTGTTTCTCATTCTAATTAAAATGTCTGAACAAAACTTTAATTGAATCGCTGTTAAATTACACCATTTTATTTTAATTTAATCAGTTTACATTCTTTTTTTTCTTCATTTTTGTAATTTTGTTCAATTCTGGATGACTCAATGCACTGCAAACCTCCTCACTTATTGATTCCTAGATCTCTTGAGTTCTCAAAGAGTTCAGTGTTGTTTTTTTTTGGCGCATCACCTCAATAAACCAAGAGAGTATAACGTCCTCAATTCATTTATTGATTGGAAAGTCTTATGAAAAATTCTCTTTTTGCTACTTATGATTGAAAAAGAGGGCCATTGATAAAAATTAGGTAAAAACTAGCCAGAGATCAACACTAGAAGCCTCTAACAGACCTCAAATCGACAGAAAAAAATTTATCGATTGTAATGGCGTTGATATAATCACTCTAATTAATATTATTATTTATTTTCATATAGTTCAATAGAAATTTGAAAATCGTTGCCAATTAAGTTTACAATGAAACTCATCGTACCATAAGGCCAAAGATCAGTTTAGGTTTTCCATTGAGTGATGAAATCCATTACGTATATCTATCCTATCAAAGTTTTATTTTAATCAAACGAAAACCATTAAGAAATAATAAGCTAGATTTTCTTTATACAAAATTTTCGTCACAAAATATTTTAACTCGATTTTCACTCAAAGTGAAAATCAACTACATTTCGCTTGACCACAAATCGACCTTTTCTATAAATATTTACGAGTTCATTTTAGTGCAGCTCCTTTTTTTCTACTATATAAGAAGAATTGAGTTTAAAGTCACCTCAGTACGTCAACTAACTCAAACTCAGCTCTACATTTCATTGAGAGGTTTAGTATTTAGTATACAATTATTATTACTGTTATGACCTTTAATTAAATTCAATATTGGTGTAAATACTGTAATTAATCTCTCATAGGTATTTTTATCCGTTTTTTTCATCACTTTTGATCGATTCTAATGATTTTGTTCTTATATCCTTAATGATGTGCAGTTAATCGCAAAACTTGTAACCTCAGGCGGGATTCGAACCCGCATCTACAGGTGTCCGATCTGTTGTGCTAACCGATCGAACTACCATTAGAAATATTCATTAAGTGAACTACCGTTATTTTATACCCTAGTTATATTAATAATCAATAAAAATGCGGTAGCAATCAAAGTTACTATATTGAAAAATCAATGAAAATACAGTAGCAATCAAAGTTACCGTTAGAAATTCTACAGTATTCCTTGACGAATAGCGGATCAGTACGGTCACCTATTAAAGGTACGTTATAAATTTTCTATACAAATCAGTTCTACTTACTATTTCAATAAAAATATTTGTACTACCACTTTGCAATATTTCAAAGTATAATTTTTTTCCTATAATATGGTATTTTAAAGAATTCATTTCAATTAGAATTTGATGAATGAGGGAGAGAAAAAACAACAACAGAAACGAATGTACCGGAATGTGCTCTTATAAATATACGTATTGATTTTTAGATTACTCTATTCATTATTGAGTCATGAAAGGAGTCGTATGAGGTATTCAGTGAGATTTAATGAGCTCACTTAATGCATATTAGCTATATTTTCATAAGCTTTAAAACTTTGAAGCTTTTGAAAACAAAATAATGGTAAAGATGGTAATTTTTATTGATTATTTATAAACAGTAAACAAATGAAAGCTTTCCAGAGTGTAGTAAAAGAGTAGGAGTAAGAAAGAGAGAGTAAAATTATTGAAAATTCTCTTCTAAATAGAAAACTAATTTTTTTTTCTTCTAGAAATTAATTAGAGTTAATTGTTCTGGATAAGATTATGGATAATTTTTTTCTAACTTAGTTTTTTTATTTGTTTTTTTAAAAATTTTAAATCTTAAAGTTTCTAAAAAAGGTTTAACAAGAAAAAAAACATTCTTTTTTTATTAAATAATATATTTTAAAAGGATTTTTTATTTAATTTTCTTTTTTTAAAACTATTATGAAAGAAATTTTTCTTGATGCAAGCAGAAGCGGTAGAAAAAAAAACGAGCGGTAAAAATGATTTTCAAAAATTTCTTTTTCTCTTTATGTCAATTGCTTCCTATTATTCCCTAAGGTCGGATTAGATCAAAAAAGCGAATTTAAAATTCATAGAGAAGAACCTTTCCCTCACTGTTTTTTCCTCCTATTTACCTCTTATTTCAAGCCATACACACAATATTTCTTATGAAAGCAGGTAGATAAGGTGATTAGTACATTCAAAATTTTCTCATCACTTAAAAATTTCAACAATTCTAAATCACCTCAATCTTGTTCTGAGGTTTGTTGAAGGCTTATCACTTTTGGCTTATCACTTATCATTTTATCAACTTAATCACCATTTTTTTTCTCACTGCAACGTTTCCAGTAAATTTCAAGCTTAATTTTTCTTTCATTCAAATCTTCCTTTGGTTTGTTGATGTAGAAAAATTTTCAATTTTTTCTAATATGATATAAAAATATAATAATATTTATAATATTATTTTTAGACTCAAGTAAATAAAACCGAAAAATCATTACAATTTATTTCACTCGGAAATGAATTTAAACGTGAGAATTGTTTATTGAGTGCTAAAAATTCCCATGTTGTTTTCGATTTCCTCAATCACATAACTATTTAAGCTTTGATCAACTGAATGAATAGATTAGAACTCAAATTATACAGATTATTACGATAGCACTAATATACTAGGAGTATACCTCACTTTGAGGTCGAAATATTTTGTAAACATTCAGAAAAACGATGAGTAAAAGTATACTTATTGATCAGGTCACCATTAATTTTTTTTTCACTACGTAGTTGGTGTCATGATAAAAATGATGACGTACTGTTTACAAATGATGTCATTCTTTTTCTTCATTATCAATAAAGCAATCATTAAGTTTTTTTTGGTAGTTCAGCTTTTAAATTTAAGTTATATCACCAATCGATAAGGATACCAACCGCAGCAAGACTATCGATATCGATTACGATATACAATGATGGTTTTGATGTACCGATGTTGTTGGTGATGACGTTGATGTCGAAGCGGTTGATGATGTCAATGATGATCTCGACGTTGTGGTTATTTTATGCTTCGATGAACATCACAAAAACCGTCATACACACAGCTTTTCGTCTAACTTCAGCTTCACCTCATTATCGATAGAATATAATAACAAGTATGAGGCAACAGACTTTTCAAATTACTAGCTTCTTTTACTCACTGCATAATTCTCCTACATACCCTTCACTATAATTTATAAGTCGATAATATACTATTCTTGTATTAGATCAATCCCTCAAGCTTTTCATCCTTTTCTAACCTCTTTTTCTACGTTTCTACCTCACCACTTTCTGCTCTCGCGTTTCACTAACTATTTTCTGAAACTCAACGACCACGATTGTAATTTCTCAAGACTGAAAATATTCGTTTACAAAAATTATGCATAAATTTTTTACCTGAAATATAATTTGATGTCATGAATTGCATAAATTTAGTAGATTTATTATCCAAAACTCTTAAATGTTTATTTATTAATATGATAAATTTTTATCGTAATCTGTAAATAATTCAGCTTTCTGTTAGGACTTATATCCTCTTTTTTGAGTTCAACCGGAAAAGCCTAAAATATTAATATAACTTTTTTTTCGGAATATGATCGATAATCATTTATTTTACTCATTATTTGTTACAGTATGGCTTTGAGTTTTACGTCATATTTTTTAAATCAAATTAGAATTAAAATCAAGTTCAAATTTTTTAGATCAGTTTAAAATCAGCAAATTAATTTTTATTGATCTGTCTTATTATCTTCTGAATGATTTGATCTCAAATCACATCTTGCACAATTTCATCGAATACCTCAAGCACTGACCTCAAATTTCTACTTTTGAACAAGCTAAAGGCACAATTTTTGTGGAATACTGTAGTTGTCAATCTTTCGTACGATTAATCTTTCAGCATGGGAGTCTTACTGTTGAGTTATTTTTGATCTTCATATTATTCTTAGGATTTACCATTTTTCGAATAGTACCTTATAATAAACGCTACAAACAGATAGGTCAAATCTATTGTGAACCTCACATCCACCTATGAAAGACTTGTATGATTTTCCTCATACCTGTGAGTGCCATTTCAGCTCCGAAAAAATAAAGTTTTGAATGAACTGTACGATTATGTTAACGTTTCATATTCTCTATTTTCCTCATTCTTTGTCACTTCCTCTGATTTCACCTTTGCCTCCTCTCATCATCATTTTTTCTTCTCCACTCCATCACCTCATCAGTTCATTCACTCATTTTTCGACTTATATCTTTACCACTGTTACTACCTTTTTCCAGAACTTTTTTATCAAATGGGCAAAAAAAAAAATTCAGCGTGAAATTATTTAGGCTTGAATGAATATGATTGTTCTGAGACTCAGCTACCATCATATAATGAAACAATCTGTAACAAATTGTGTCAGTTGTCCGCCAATGCCTCAAACATCTTCTAATAAATTTTAACAACACTTTTTTCTCTACTATTACGATAACAACTTTATGTATTATCTTTTTGAGGGACAAAATCTAAGCATAAAACTTTGTAAGTTGTTGATGTGACTGCTATTGTCAGGATACGTATTGATTACCACTAATGTTAACTAAATCCAACATAATTATTACAGCTGCTCTTTTATTGCTTTTTTTTTCTCCGTAGATATTAATTCGTTTTAAAATGTAAATCAAAAATGATTCATGTGAAACTTTTACTTAAGTAATTGAACGTGTCTTTAAATGCTCCGCCCAGTGAACGACATCGATTCCGATAGAGAAATAAGCCTCAACTGAGGCAACCAGATAACTCCGCCTTTTAATGGTTCTTCGTATTTCAAAGAATCATTCTGAATTCTCTTAGTATTTGTTTCAACAAAAAACAGATTCTTAAAAATTTGTCACTGTTATTTATTGTGTTCGGTTTTTTTTTGCCGACCTCATATTCACCTCGCAAAAGTTTCCGCTTTTACTTTTTGTTAAGCTGTAAAACTCCTCGCTAACTGAATACCAGAGATGTTTATGAACTTTTTTGCTGCTTAGATCGTATTTTTTCAGAACTAATGATAAAATGATAATGAGTATTGTTATTCTTTGTATCAATGCGTTATTACCGTACGCAATGGCTGTAGCACGATTTGAGCCAGCATCGATCACTGACGTCTCATTGGTGATCCGAATGATAAAGGTAGTGATAAGAAATGTTGATGAAAATGAGCAACGATCGATATTCAAATGATACCATAGTTGAACCAAAACGAATATCATACAGTAATCATTTAGGGTGGAAACGTAAGCAGTTTCGATATGTCGATTCAAATATTCGATTTGGATCGCTTAATAGAATACCGTAGGACACAACTCAAAGGATCCACACGGGACCAGGTAGGGCAAAATCGAAAATTTATTAGATGTGCTTACGTATGAAATTGAATATCGCGTAATTTATGTGAAATGACACATTTTGATCGACTACTTTTTCTACCTCACAACCTTCTATTTTCAATAATAAGGAGCTAATATTCATATTCATATGATCTACAATATACATAGTCATTTTTTGACCTGAATGCTGTCTTTTCTTATGAGGCTATGAATGGTAAAGGATGAGGAATAATCAGAATTCAGGAAAACGAAAAGCTTTTGACAGAAAACACTGAACTAGTTGAAGATGAGCTTTTCCAAGTGAAGATAATCAGTTTCCCTGTACCAAACATGTCTAGCATAATTTCGTTTTTGTCACTCAACAATTCAAAAGTATTACAGCTGTTTTTTTTTCTTTCTATTTCTTTTTACTCATCAAAATCTAGCTAGTTATTCTTAAAATTATCCAATGCTTCTTATGGAGACGAGGAAAAAATGAGTGAAATTCATCAATAAAAGCAAATGAGGAATTTGTTGTGAGTTAGAAACATCAACGCATTAGAAACATTTATGAGAATTCAAAATCTGTTCTTCTTTAGCGTCTTTTCGAGAATCGAATAAGTTCTGATCAGTTTTTTTTCTCATATTCCCTCACATTTTTACTCAAATGCTTAAATGACTCCGATTCGTCTTAGTATTTTTCCATTCAAATCGTTCTCTAGCAACCATTGACTATAAAAATTCCTCGGATTATTCCTCACAATTACGTAAGATGACCTATAAAGACGATTTATATTCAATGATAAAATTGAATTCTTCTATTATATGACGCACTTCTTATTGATTATTATAACTCAATTATTGATTACTCAATCATCACCACACATAGTGATTACGGTAACATTCGATGTGGTGTGTGCGATTTTTATGTATGTTGTGTAAAATGACGTATAATAAGGTGTTACAGCTGTAGCAATTCAAACTTAAGAAAAAAAACTCAATGCATCGCTTATTTGTTGATGACAATTATATGCATTTGAAAATGAGGATAGAGGGAAAAAAACGAAAAAAAAATAATTGATGACATTGATACATTTATTTTTATAAATTACAATCCATTAAATTTGTATTCATAAAATTTCTTTAATGAAATTATTGCTGGTATGTAAAATCACAAATATTTATTGTTCAAGAAAAAAAAAATCTGGATGGTTTTAATAAATTTATTATCGATTAGAAAATCGGAAAAGGCAATTTCCAAGCGGAACATCAAGGCATTTCGAAAACCTATCGTTATTTACGGAGGGAGGAGGAGGTGGAGGAAAGTGAATATGAAATGAATCTGAGCAGAACTGAAGTAGAAGCTTGAAAAAACAAAAACTTTAAATGAAATAGGACTCTTTAGGCCATTTCACATTTAACTAATATCCTTAATGACGCTGAGTTAATCACAAAAACCTGCAACCTCAAACGAGACTCTAACTCGAAAGTAGCGATAAAATAAAGCTATTCAAACTTTCCTGCTTAAGTTTTTCGTCGTACTTTTTTATATTATTTGTTTACCCTTTCGAAAAATTTGTTTTTTTTTTCATAATTTCTTAGCGATTGTTGATTTGTTTATGTTTGAAAATTTTTTTACAATATTGATTGATACATTCAACTTAATGATCCTCATAACTAACCTCATTTTTCGAAACAAAAATGTTTTCTCTAAATTATGTTTCGCAGACAATTCTTATAATATAAGCTAAATACAATTCATTTTATTATTTTATTATAATATTGTATAATTTTTACAATTATGATTAATACATTACAAAACTAAATGAATAAAATAATACAAAGCAATGTATTTAAATAATAAATGTAAATGCATATATGAGTGTTAAGCAATAAATTACCTCCTAATTTTGAGTGCTTTTTGAAATTTCTGAATAATTTCGCTCGAAAACCTCTTATGATATTTATCGATTTTTTCCTCCTTATCTCTCGTACGTTTGATTACGGTAGTTCGATTGTAAAAGTAATATTTATTGTTAACGTTACAATAGAATTTTCGTAGCACATTATACACTATGACGTTTCCGCTTCAGAAGATCTTCTATACTTATGCGATTATTGTGCGCTACGCGTGTCATATTAAAGGACTCATTTGTTCGAATTAAAGGACCGGATGACGCTTTTATTGGAGCGACAATAACGATGATGACAATGATGATCTACTTGTGATTATCGTTGCACTTCAATCATTTACTGAACGACCTCGATACGACCTAATGTGAATTTGTTTAATGTCATCACATTCGATTACATTTCACAATTGCTGAGCAAACAATTTCATTGCTATTCAATACATGGAAATTAATTAAATATTCATTTATTTGGCATCGAGCCAAATTTATGCTTCACATATTTTTACAGTATTCGAAAAAATAACGCTATATTTTTTACATGAAAATTTCTATGTATTTATATTGTATAGTTTCTTATGGTGTAAAATTTCAATGGACAATTTTAAATGATAACAAAAAGAACTATTAAAACTATGAGGAATAGAAAAAAATTAATGAAAAAAGAAAGATCAAGAGTTGAAGAGAATACATTATAAAAATGAAATCAGAATATAAGCAAGACCTCAATAACCTCAAAACATGGTTGCCTAACAAGCGATAGCTTAAGTGATTTAGACAGCAACTATGTTGACTATTATTATTTACTATGTTACATTTTATATTTTTATTCAAAGAGTGGAAGAGTTGAAAACTGATTTGAAGGGTAGATCAAAACCGTTGAAACAAATTGAACTGCTTTCCGAGTACTGTGTTACACAAAAATTTGCGTTCAATCGATATTTTTTCATATTATGATAATGTAGCTTAAAATCGAGCCGTATATTTTTGCCTCAATACAATTTTCTTATGAAATGCTCTAGGTTGGCTAGAAGAATACATAAAACTTGACGCGATCATTTTTTCTTCATTAATTTTTAAATCCGATAAGATATGAATCAACAAATTAAACGTTCTTTTTGTTATTTAATATGATGATCGAACTCATTTCCTCTTTAGAAGAGTGGCTTATGTTGCAAATTGTTTGAGTGACGATACTCTGCGTCTCTGACCTATTTATTGAAAGTGTTTACGTAGAACAAATGCTGCTATTATGTTGATTGACATAACTAAGACATATGGAGATGTATTTTTTTTCCCTCATCTCGATATCGTTCTTGATGAATAGCAGCTACTTATGGAAACCTTATGAATTCATAGGAACTCATTATTGTTGCGAGAACTTGAAGCGTAATGGTTGAAAGTGCTGCTGTTGCTGTTCACATCGACTAGTTCGATTCTCCATCAGAATACTTCTGTCGCACCGTAGTTATTAGATCAACTTAGCATTTAATTGACAATGTAGAGGAATTTAATCATATCAGTGAGTGTGGCAGAATTCATGGCGCATTCCATTACACCTCATTTCCAGTTCCTTTCTTACTCACTATTGTTCTTCCTCAACTAGTTCTCGTTTTGATCATTAAACAAGCACCTGGTCGATAGCGTACCATTGCTAAATTTATTTGAAGGTACTCTTGGTGGAATATTTAAGTCAGCGATTTCTGTCAGTTGAACACAGGGAAACTGGTTCTCAATGTGACGAAATACCTATGTGAAGACTCCATGCTTTATCAGTCCTCAGACCTTACGGCAAAATATCAAATAAACTATTGAAATTTCACAAAACTTTGTTACTCTCGACCTTCCGTAGGTGAAGCGGTTCGTTTGAATATTCAAATAACCCTCTTCGTATGCAGTTCGTTTCTAGCTCGCTTGATAGTTTCGTGTCATTTTTTTCTACTTTAGCGATTAATTATTAATAAATGTGATATTCAACGGTGTTGAACTAAAAATTCTTGTGAGTTTTCAGTTAGAAGAAGTAAAAGAAACCTCTTCGCTAGCTTTTTAATAGGTAACTCTCATAGAGTATTCAAGTTCTCTTTCCCTCTTCGGTCACTAAGGTTATGCGAGATTTCTCCAGAAAAATAACAAACATTGAGGAACAGTTGAGCATGAAGAAATTATAATGGAGTCATTCGTATACACCGCATAGTTTCGCTTGAAGAAGTCAAATGGCTTTAAGCGCATCGAGGATGAATTGATCAAGAAAATAGAATTGATTATTTCAAAAAGAGAAGCATGAGGAATAAAAGAGTTAAAAGTCGGTATTGATCAATGTACGTCAGATACACTACACTACACAGTGGACATCATAAGGAATTGTGGGAATGAATAGATGTGATGATGATCTACGATCCCGAAACGTTTGTCATCTTAGTAGTTTTTGATCTGCCTACTGATTCTTTGAGCCTTTAACAACTACCTCAACAGGTTGAAAGTCCAGGGAACGAAATTTGACCTAATATCGATGAGTGTCAACGCCTGTTGTGAGTAAATGGCTGCACATCATTTTTGTTGTATATCAGTAATTTATTCTTGAAAAATTACGTTAGCATATTTGTATTAGAAAAAGTGACGTGAGCATTGATAGGCCAGAAGCGTTCAGTAGATCAGCTTTTTTCATGAACAGTCAGAAGAACATCATGCATTCCAGCAGTAATGAATTTATGAATAAACAAAAATTCTTCGTACATGAATTACTATGTAGTTGACTATGAAGAAGATTTGAGAACTTGGTTTGAGATTTGATGAATACGCTTCTCGTATACGATTTTTAGGAGGAAGAATTCTGACAGATCATATCATTTCAAATCACCTGGATAGCCTGGATCACGTTAATCCTCGACATTCGTGCAAAGATTATCTCATTATCATCATCTTTTTCTAAGCCTCTTGTGAAAACTTTTGAGCAGATGGTTTTTCTTAAGTGCATTAGAAGTGTGATGGAATCCAATCCGAACTCGTGTCCACCTGTCACCACTTACATGCATTACGTGTCCGGCCCATCTAATCCTCGATGGCTTAGCGTGTACGGTTGCGTCTTTGATCTTTGATCGCTGACATAGGTGAACCTTCGATTTCCTCACTTGTGTAAGAAGGGAAAAGCATCGCATCGCCGTTCTTTGTGGGGCGTTGAATAGCGCTCAATGATTATTCATCCTGCATTCTTATAGTGGAAGTTTTCGAATGAAACGTTAACGCGAAAAGAATCGCGATGTCGAACAGGTAAGCCCAAAGCTTTATATTCATCGTTTGCTGCACTCCTCAATCCTCTTGTATACTCCTCAAGCCGTTTATGTTTTCCTGCTAATCTCTGGTGCTATTTTAATCATCATATCTTTCATTTCGTATATGAAGAACGATCCGGATCGCGTTTTTATCCGCTAAATTCCTCGGAATCGATTGAATGAGTTACGAGCAAAATATTTATGTCAATGATCTCCCATATGAATATTTATTTGCAAACTTTAATTCTTTTCTATGCGGAAATTAAACCTCATTTATTAGGATCTTTTTGAATTAATAGAACTATTAATTAACTAATTAACTAAGTTGTTAATCAAAATTTCCAATTTAAAAAATATAAGAATAGTTTGTAAGTCCTCTAATGTCATTTAAGCACTTATCATATCCTGAAGGTCCTTAATGTAAGGATTACTTATAATTACTCATGGTAATTCATTGAATAAGAAGAACCTCCTCAATTAGCTTAACTATTCTGAGTTGGAGTTGAGGTTAACAGACAGAAATTTTGCGAGTTCATGTTCTGTACGATATCGCCGCTTCAACGTTAGTAAAAACACTTCCTCAATGACTCACTCCCAATACGTTTTCCTCCTTCCATACTGATGAGAGCTTTTCTTTTTCAGTTATTCTCTTTCGATGGCCTCACACCGGGTACGTGGTTTGCTTTTCGAATACACTATCAGTTACATTACGAAAATTCTCACGACCAACGACGAGAAGATCTTAAGACGAAACAAGTGAGCGCCATCAATCAATATGCATATTTTCTCTAGGATTTTAAAAGTGTCGAGTCTGTTATAAATTCATGAGTTATAAGCTTTCAAAGAGCTGTAAAGTGTTGTGAAGTTTTTGTTTAAATGGATCAATATATTACTGGCTGAAACCTGCCTGATTCATGAAAACAAGTTAGGTCAGGAATAAATCGATATTTCCATTTTAAAAACAGAGCAAGCCAGAATGAAAGATAAGGTGTTATAGAGACAGTGAGGACAGAGGTGGGAAGTGCTTTTATTTACTGAGTGCAAATGATTACCCTTGCAAATTCTCACTCTGTAGCGATTCTGTAACGGATTTCTACTTATCAATTATCATATTTTGTTTGATTCAGGAGATTATCGTACGCACAAAAGACTCACAATATGAGGATCCAACGTTGATCAACGACAGTATCGCGTACATCGACGATCTGTTCTTCACCAAAAACGACATCTACATTGGTGTCGGAACGATTTTTAAGGATATCAAAAAGGTCGTAATTGTATTTTCAGAAAAATCCAAATTTAAGCCTAGTCTTAAATTGATAATATTCATCTTTACTAGTGCTGCTCGACATCATTTATAAATAATGCTTATCATTAATGAGTGCTAACATTATTATTCAATATCACCATTGACTGTTTCCCTGAAGGAATGATCTTCCTATTTGACTTTATCATGAATCATGGAGTCTGCTCGCGAGTTCGGTAGGAGATTGACTCACAGTAGTAGTACGTGCTGCCGCAATCCGTCTTAGCTTCGGAGCTTATTTGATTGTAGAATAATCTGGAAAAACAGGCAGCATTGTCTAAGTATGGATTTGCCCCCTCAATCCAATCTGTAGCTAAAACTCTCGTTCAATCACCTCTACGACAACACCGTAAAGGCGAATGCGTGTGCATTTCATAGCGATGAGTCAGCTGCAAAGCTTACTTTATCTTAATGATTGATAATCAGGATCTCATTTGCATAAATTATCACTTTGTCAACTACTTTTATACCAACGACTAGCGATTCCGCTATTTTTATAGCGTTTCAAGTTTTTATAGTTCGCCTTATACCAACGCTTCCTGCTCTTTTTTTGAAATATTATTCAATTCTTTTGTTCTCTTCTCTGCATAGAATAATCTACGAGTTTTGAGTAATATCGATTTTTACTCAAATACATACTTTTCTTTGTAAGGCAAATTACACAAAAGCTTCTAGGCTTATAATTTATTTACAACTGATTCTATTAGTATAATTATTAAAGATGTTGTTTGTTTGTCCTCTCTTTCTCTCAGTAATTTCAGTTTTTTTTCTCTGCTTCTCTATTGAATTCTATGTTTGCTAAGAAATCTATAAATATTTTCTATATAAAAAAAGTACTGATCTACAAGACTCTTTCATTTGAGGCTTTTCTTTTCAGCTATAAATAATTGACTTTAAATTATAAGTGCTTAGTGTGCTCCGCCCCCATGAGCAACGTCTCCAAACACAATAGACGTAAGGTAGTGTTAATGATAACTTGAAGGAAAAAAAGAGAAAAAATCTCCATCATTATTCGTTTTCATTCACTATCACCAATAATAAAGTACAATAAACTGATGTTGATGTACGACGCTCTTTATTTAGCCTCATAACCTTGGAACTTAAACGAGGCTCGTACCATCATCTCGCATATTTCCGTTCTAGTGAGCTACCGACTACACTATCGAAATCTTTATAACCTGACAACTTTGTGCATTCCAATTTATGATAATACTGGGAATAAATAAAGGAGAAAATTGGAAGGGAAGTGTTCAAAAATTTCATAGGAGAGAAACACTTTTAAAAATGCCTTGAAGATTATCTCACGAATTGTTTCACTGTTTTTTTGTCTAACGTTTTCGACGACAATTTATCGTCGATCGTGTGCTTCATCATCACTCGTACATACTCGTATTACCCTCGAGGGCATCATAAAGAGCTATCGTTTCATATAAGACAAATGAATGCATTATGTTTTGTCTTCAATGTCAAGACATTCAATAAGGGATCAAATTTATACAGAAACTGATTTGTTTTGATAACTCTTCCTTCTACTCATCCTCAAATTGAGTGAAGCAGCTAAAAAATCTGCTTGAAACAGATTTCTTTCTCTCAAAGAAAACATATCAGAAACGACGATGATATGTATCTATTTATAGCTATTTTTTTCCAAGCTGACTTTCGTGAAAATAA
>KN716232.1:136472-148333 GCA_000816705.1 Dictyocaulus viviparus | reverse complement strand
GAGAGAGAGAGAGGGAAGAAAGGAGAAAAAGAGAGAAAGAACGTTAAAGTTGTGGACAAGAGAAAGTGAAAAAGAAAAAGAGGGAAAGATATTGTAAATACAATAAACAAAACGGTAACGTTTCCTAATATTAAGTTTTTCTATAATTTTATATTTCATAAAATTTACTCATTATTTCTGCTAGTGTGACGTTCACTACTTTGCATGCACCTTCATACATGAGTTATATTTGACCACGTCGCTAAGGTAACTTTTACTCACGGACCATTCCAACATCAATTTACTCGGACAGGAGGGATGGAGGGCTCAATAGCTATAGAGTAAACTTGACTCACCCGCTCTGCCTAGCACTATGACACTCTTCTATACAACTCTGCCACACTACGCTATTTCGTTGTTACCAGAATAATCCTGGAAGAGCAACATTGACTCCGTAAAGATCGATCCTCACCTCACGTGGAGACAAATGCTCACATTGGAGCACATCACCAATGAATTTATCAACAAAAAGCTTATGCGGTATTGAGGTTAATTATGAGGTAAATTATAAAATTCAAGAAATCCTAAAAAATTTTTTCTGTTTGCGATCAGTTGCAGTGGTTTGAGATTGAGGGAAAAAAGTTCTTTTTCTGTAGCCAGTGTTTTACCTCTCATTGTACAAATATTTTCTACATAGAACTTTTTAAAATGTTGTTTACTTCTTTTATAATGAAATTATGCTTTTTCTATATTTTAAAATAGTGTTAACTTTTTTATTTTAATTTTAATTTATCGATTATAATGATTAATTATAATTTTTCGATCGATTCTTTTTCTTTATTTTTTTCTTGAAAACTTTCAAAAATACAATTTTTTGCCATTTTGACTATGAGGTAATTTTTTACATCCTCCAATGAGGTAAAATTTGCAAGTAATAAAAGCTTGCATTTTGAAGGAAAAAATATTCTTCTGATGTTCTTTTTTTATCAGATGTAAAATAGTTGTGACTTCGTGAAACTGCTAATTTGTAAGCTGCCCTATTAATATGAATACCATTTGTTTTCATCCTCAAAAATGGTTACGGTATTCCATTCAAAAAATACAATTCAAATTGGTTACATTATAGATACTATGAGGAGGCTTTTACCTCTTTGAGGAATTCTCTGCCTATATACATCGCTTTTTTCTTCATTAAAATACGCTCTAATGTTTCTATATATCTACTAGTTCTAGTATAAATTACTAAAGAACTCATCTTCTTTAGTTTTTTTTTGGCTATGGTCCAAATAGATTATCGACTATCGAGTCCTTTAATACTATTGCTACAGTAATCTGAATTGATCTACACAGGCTTTCCTCAATTTAACGTTTCATTTTTGAATTTCGACCTTTTTTTGAATTTCAATACATTATAGATCTGCGTTTTTTATTGGCTGTAAATTATTCTACATATCAGCTGTAAATTTTTCTTATTTATTCATATTTATTCTATAAAGGCTAATTATTTATGCAGAAATTTGTGCCTCAGGGCATCCGAATTTTGCCACCTAAAGCTTCGAATTCGATTTCAATACGCTTACTGCATGCTTAAACGTTATCTAATTAAAAAAAATAATAATATTTTTATCGTCTTTCTTGAATTCAGCTTTTTTTTTCTCTCCACGTTCCCCAGATAGTTTCAAAATATTTTTGTTAAATTTTTTTCATTATTATTTATTCATACATTAAAAATTTTGTGCTCTACAAATTATTCATACAAGTCAAAAAAAATCAATTACTCAGCAGATTTTTTAGCTTAATAATGTTGTAGATCAACTGAAAACTTCTTACCGTACGACCTAGATGTTCTGTAACAAATTAATTATCCGTGTAATTGATCTATTGATCTACTATTGAAGAAAACAGTCTTACTACTGTAAAAATGATGTATCTTTGTTTAAATATAATTTGTATCAAATGAAATTGCTATAAATTAATTATATCTTAATTATTAATTATATTTACTTAATTAAATTATCATTTATTGATTATTAATTAGACTTTTGAAAAATAACAGTCTGTTGTTTCGAATTATCCAATAGTTCGATCAATACCCGTTACAGTATCGTAGAGTTCTATTATAGAGTTGACATTACCGTAATATTAGCCTCAAATTTAACTTCTTGTAGATCAATAGTAAAATCGAATAAAATGAAACGAAATTACTGTATACAAATATGAAAACAATAGTTTCTTTTTTCAAAAATATGCTTAATGATAAGAATGTTGATGGTGATAAAAAGATAACGATAAAAACGAACAGAAAGGGCTTTTTAGTATAAATTAAGTAAGATTTAAATGTACTCAAAGCGTATCTCCCTTTGTTATAGAATTGAAAAGTGGAATAATTCATTTGTCTTTCAAGCATCAATCATATATCAATTGAAACAAAAATAGTTGCGGCGATTTGATGAGTTCAAAACTTTTCAAATCGCAAAGAATTATGCACCAATTCGCTAGCAATTACTTACCAAATTCAAAAAAAATGGTCAACATTGTAAAATATGAAGAAAATTTCTTTGAAAATGTAGCGAAAAATGTTTTATTATACTTATTATAAATATACTGCATACATTTACAATATTACTTTCTTGAAGAATTACTATTAAAATATTTTTTTCTCTATTATTAACTACACGGTATACCCGGATTGGGGTCCAGCTTCAAGCCATCCAGGCCCTCCATCTTTTAGGGATTTGTGAATTGGTACCACGGTGATCTGAGGGTATGCAGCACTTATTTGGTAACAGACTGGCTCTCTTAAGTCATTGTATAGATCATTTCTATCCAAACACCTCCATCGTAACACCAAGACGAAGAATGAGTGCAGCGTCTTCACAAGTTGGTAAATCACGCCAATGTGTACCCTTTCCTTTCTCTTATCCTTCACGTTTAGTTTCCGAGTTTTCCGAGTCTTAACAACGTTAAGCTAAAATTCAAATGCGATTTTCATTACCGGTCTGTAATTCTATCGCTGTTGTTTTGAATAATAAGCTATTAATTATCCTCAAATACGTTTTACTGTGCAAAATTCACAGCATTACAATTTACAAAACCAGCTGTAAGCATTTCTGAGGAGTGTAGACGACACGAGGATTTCGATCCTGCAGCAAAGTAACTGAACATCTAACAATATTGATTACAGTATAGTTGGTATTCTTAATTATCATTATTGTTCAGTAAAGTAACTTTTTGAGGTCGATTCTTTGAATATTTTCGGACTCTTCTTTGAACTCTGTGAATGAAACTAAAAGATTTCAATGAGAAACGATCGATAAAGCCGTTTTAATCACCTTTGTTTCCAACGACAATGTTTTGACATTGTAATGGGTATGATGTTTATTGATTGTTTGTTGTTTTACATTCAGGAACTTTCAGAAAAGTTGTGATATGCAAATCACGAATGATTGAGCTCTGCTTGGATACCAGTTTGAATGAAAGAAAGTAATCAGAAAGTGATACGATACATGGTGCTCATTCTCGAGCATATTTAGCTTTCATTCACAGTCTTCAGAAGCTTACTAGTATATGTCTGGTGTAGAACAACAGTTCATGTGCATAGAATGTCTTTACACCAATAGCAATTCTTTATACAATTCTGTCTTATATGGTCTTCAAGCCGTTCGCCTCCCAATTGAGTCAAGTAAAGGGTTCGTTCCTACGGTAACGAAATGGAATAACTCTGAGCCTGAACTCCAATAAAATTTTTATTATACTCATATTTGCACAGTGAAGTATAGATGAGAAAAAAAAATATCGATGGCCATATCGAGTATATTATCGCGACAAATGTTGCACTTTTCAAATCACGACAATATCATTTTTAGTGAGGTTTTGTTCTTTGGTGGAGTGTAAATCGATTGCTGATGTTGATCTTCTTGACACGAACATCCCCGAGCAGATGCCGAACAAATTCGCTAACATTTTCAAAATTTGTCTCCAAGACGAATCTATCCTTTCATTTTATATTTACAATTTTTAATACGTGATAAACAAAGTTTTTCGGAACATTCGAATTTGATACTAATCGATTTTCAATCCTAATAAACATATGCTTCACTATAGTTCAAAAGTAATTCCCTCATAAATGTAATAGTGACAAGGCATACTTTTATAATACAGAAGAAGCTTCGTCCTCATTGAGAAATATTCCTTAGTAGACAATAAATTGCTTTGAAAAAAATGATTAGAATTTTGTTAATATGAAGTGCATCATGAGTGTCGAGGTATTGAGTTAAAACTATGATAACATAGATAATTGTCACTATTGCGATGATACTCTAAACGTTTATTATATTCCTTTTTTTTGTTAAAATTTAATAATCGTTGTTTTCCCTCAAATTATTTTATGGATTCATCACATAAAAGCTCAAGTTTCTGAATTAGTCATATCTATTGTTTACCATTTGTCTTGTTCCTTATTTATAAACACTTTTTAGATACTGGATAAAAACTACCGTACTCCTCTAGACAACTTATCGTACTTTTACATTCACAGTAGATCATAGAGTGATTTTATTTTTTGATTTTGAGTTCGTTTCTTCAGTAAACGACCGTGTTCTGATCCTAAGCACTATAAAGGAAAAAAATTAGCCAATAAAATTATTACTTATAGAAATAATAATGGAGCGTAAAAAAGTGGCAATTGTTGGTGCAGGTGCATCTGGTTTACCGTCTATAAGGTGTTGTTATTTTTTTTAAAGATAAAATTATTATTATATCATTTAATACTTTTAAAATGAGTCTGAGTTTATGTTTAAGATTACCTCAACCTTCAAATTGATGTAGTAAAGTGTCTTTATTCAATTAAGCAATAATTTAGACATGGAATTCTCTACGATTTGAATGTGACGTGTTTTGAAGCTTCGTCGTATGTTGGTGGATTATGGAGATACAGGGAAGAAGAAACTGAATGTAAGAAACTTATCTGTTTCATTACAGTACACTTTTTGAGTGTGTTCAAAATTTGCGCTATTCATTACAGTACCGGTTCAGTGATTTTGGAAGTACCATAGTCGTATTGAAATTCAGTACTTCTTCCATGTCATTCCGTTTATTGATTGCTTTTTCATAGCATATTTTTCCCATGAAGCATGCAAAAAATCAATGACTAATTAATTATCACAAGCCTCAAGCTTTTTTCCCACTATGCCAATCACTTGGCTCTTTTTTTATCTGACTAACCAACAAGATCAGATTAATAATCACTCATGTGAATGCAGATGCCGCATATCGAAAACAAGCGAAGGCAGCTCGTTTAATCCTCAATCTTTAGTCTATGATTCGATATCTTGATCTAACATATAAATTGGAAGACAGAGCAGTATGAAAGTGCAACAGTGTAGCAGCATGAAAGCTGTTGTACTTCTACTGATTGTACTGCTGCACTAGTAATCAATAGTAGATACCAACAGTTATAAAATTTGATCCACTCATTCATAAAGCTTAGTTTTTTTTGTTATGAAGGGTTGAAGTGTTATGTCGTTTTCGTTATCGCTTTATCGTTTAGTTATCGTTTTTAGTTTTTTTTTTCTAGTTATCGTTTTTTCTCGGAACAGGCAAAATATCCTCAAAAATTCATGAGGCTATATCTGTATACTTAATTGCTGTTCTTTAGATGGATTCTGGTTAAAACAATCGCTTTGATTATTTTCTGTATACAAAATTATTTTAAAATCGTCTTCATATACTGTTTAATTGATCTTCCGTTTATGTAGCACTTTGAATCCAGCACAAGCTCCTCCAGCAAACATCTGAAAATCACAGAAAGTCTATGTCCTCCATTAACAAAAGAAATAATAACTGTGATTCAAGTGTTGTACTGCTTCGAACAGGTGTCTTATTGTACAGAAGTAGGAGAGTAAACAGTAATATACGGACTTGAATACTACGTGGGCTGGTTCGAGACCGTACCCAGGCCAAATTAACCTCCCATCGCTCACGGATTATTGAATTCATATCAAAGTAAGTTTTTCAAACTGTAAGCTGTGTTCACTTGGCTACAAACCGGTCATCTCAAGTTCACGTATGGATCACTTCCGGTCAAACTGCCCCAACAATAAGTTTGAGTCAGCGAATGGGTGGCATACTTCCTCAGTGTGATAAATTATGTAAAATAATTAGTATCTAACCTATGACCATCCTTTGTCGATGGCGCTCACAATATAGCGAATGTCTGCAGATTCAAATTCTGAGATAGGAAATGAAAAATTATTCTCACTTTTTGCTTTCCTGCCCAACCGATAGACGCACTATCCTTGCAAATGTCGAGACTGCCGAGGTATTCGTTGCCTTTTTCGTCAACAACAATTACCGGAGCTGAGTCTCCAACATGTACCATAGTCCATCCACCTGAGGATGCTTGTGATCTCGGTATCCATTGGTACTCAAGACCCATCTGCAAAATTTAACTAAACCTACTATGCCAAAATATTGTCATAATGGAACAAATTGCTATGAAACTCCGATATTACGTTGCTTTGATCTGGTACAGTAAGCATTTGCATTGAACCAATTTCAGGGCCACAATTTTCTTGGTTGTTGGCACCAAAGTTTGCCATCACCTGAAAATTGTGATTTCTATCTCTGAATATAATTAAATGAGTTTTTCATCCGATTTGAACCTTTCCGTTTGGGCTTGGATAAGCTCGACCGAACACGGGCTCTCCATGCTTGTACCATAACGCCACATATTGATTCATTGGTCCAGTTTCTGTCTTCAGTTGACGATTGTCAGCCTGAACGGTTACATGAGAATCGTACGAGTTTCTACTTCGTCAGGAATAAACATACCGGCACAACGTTTGTTGGAAAACTGTCTCCATATTTCATATCAGCCCATAGATCGTCGTAGATTTTAACACCAGTGGGTGGTGGTCGGAGATTACGAAAAATACCAAGTAGATCTCCAGCTGGTCCACCAGACACGCTTTCTGTTTTTCCACCTACTCCAACTAGAGCGACTTCGGTTCCCAAATCGAGGTAACCAAGCCTTTGTTTACCATCTTTACACGTCATTATGACTGGTGTCGATTGACCACATCGAACTAGCTCACGATGAGCTTCTCCAGCAAGACGTGTCTTTACTGGTAGCCATTCGTACCTGTATGATTGTTTGTAACTTTTGTTATAACTTGAAGAAAAACCTATTGGAACATACATTAACACACGTGGAATAATTTTTTGCCTCATTGAGTCTGTCATATATTTATCTTATGGCCTCGTTTTCCTTGTCCAAACTCATACCGCTATTAACAAACTGTTAGGAGAAAAGCCATGACAAACTCATTGAGTAATACTTTGTTGTGAGAAACAGGATATTTCATCTATTTCCTAGAGCTTATTTTCACTTGAAATTTATCCACTAGTTACAGTGGAGGTTCAAATTACAGACGAGTTGTCATTCATTTATGACCTTGTCATGTTTTTTTTTTAAACTGGTTTTCGTTTCAAGAATCAATCCATACTTATTGAATTGTCAGCCGTTATTTGCCATATAGTCGAAAAATTAGCTGCTTACCAATATCCCAAAGAATTGAAATCGCCTTTATAAGTGAGAATCTGGATTTGTCCGCCGAGATCTTTGGCTCCAGTGAGTTCAGCTTTACTGTAGCCAAACGAGCACTCAACACCGCCGTTGTTATTCCATGCACGTCCGTGAATCGGCTTTCCATGTTTGTACCACAATGCAACGTACATATTTTGCTGACCTGGTACACGGACTGGATTGTCCGGAAAAGGAGCCCCGATTGGCTAAAACGTGTTCTGATATATAATGAATTATTGGTACCATCAAAATAAGGAACATCATCATCACCTGAAATGCCCATGTATCTTCTTTTGCGGCTGGCATAATGGTAGGTAGAAACTCGGAAAACGAGTCAAAAACTAAGGAATCTTACTCATTCCTCCGATATATATGTGTTTACAAGTATTCATTATTATCATTATCGAATATCAATATTATCATTATCTTCCAAGAACAACAAGAATTTGGTATAACTAATTGATTGATTTTACGAATAGAATTGGTCAATAAAAAATATTATTTCAAAAATTTTCTATTAATAATACAAACAGATCGCTATCATCTTATCAAAGAACTGAGAAATACCTCAAATACCTCTAAGACTGGTCGACTTTGTAAATGAATACCTTACTAACAAATTTTTTTTTCTCGATGATTTAGTTTTCTTTCATGAAATAACGAGGGAATTTTGACAATATTAAAATCATTTATTATCAATAAATACTAACTGTATTTCTAAGTAGCGGATTTCACCGGAATTTCTGTTGATGACTAATAATTCTAATTTGATTAATAAACAATATAACCAATTGATCTACATTCTTCCGGTCATAATACCGAATCTTAAGTGTGGCGCAGTGATGCAGTAGTGGAGGTGCCACAGTGACACGTGGGTCCAAATCAGTTAGTGGCCTCTCTCAGGCGTACCAAGTCTGCCATACTCCGGTAAACCAGCATCAGAAAAATCTGGGTAAGATAAACAGCACTGATTTGGTGAAGAGTGTTCAGCTGAACTCACTGTATCGACCAGGCTCGCATTCAACCACCTCTACGATATCAGGTTGAACACGAATGCCTAGGCGCATATCGCCACAAGGGATTGATCAACGCCTAAGCTTATCTCGTCTTATTTAATACCTAATTTTAAGGTTTTAAAAAAACTTTTTCAACTTTTCCATCTCATTGAAAATTCCCTAGCTAACAACATTTATAATGACTAGACCTTTTCAAAAGAGGTTAAGGTGTGGTGAGGTATTCCAAGGAGTAAACACAAATTTGGAATCAATTTGAACGATATTTTTAACGAAATCGATTTTTTTCTTTCAAAGATCATTTCAGATTCATGCGTAATGAAATCGACTATTATAAATACTTCAAAAGAAATGACAGCATATTCTGATTTTCCACCTGAATCAAAAATGGCGAATTTTATGCACAACGATGAAATGTATCGGTATGATTAATGTTTCTCTCGTTACAACTCGTCCAAATAGTAGGCGTGGTCACTTGAACCAATCCACCTCATCTTTTCGATCTGTTCAATAGTGTTCTTTTTCATTTGATCATCAACAAAAGTACTTTGTTAGGAATTGTTTTTCAACTAAGGTTTCTTATAGTATAAAATATTTCAGGTATTTAAATTTATATGCGAATCATTTCGATTTGAAGAAGTACATCAAATTCGAACATAAAGTACTGCAAATAAGTCGAAGTAATGCTTATTCAAAAACAGGACAATGGACAGTTGATTACGAGGACAAGTGAGTTATATTTTATTGAGGATTCTAGATAAAAGTAAGATAGCGTTAACATTTCATATAACTCACGTGAATGAAGTTATCACTTAAACTCGAAGTCTTACGACAGACATAAACTCGGATTTCACAAATGAGGCATAAGTCTAGAAGGCCATTTCACTCATCATTGAACTCATTCGAATAATAAATTCATTGAAAAATAAACTGTTGTAGTAACCATTAGAATGCGCCGGTAGTAGCGACAGTATTGAGATTCATGAAACTTTCTATGAAAAAAAGAATGATAATTTTTTTATTTACTTATATATATATTTCAATGTATATACATATGACTACTTGTTTGACGTGCACAAAAAATCCTTGAAGAACAACAATTTTCAGCTTTATCCTCCAAACCCGCTGATTACCTCAGCTTTTCTTAGGTGAAAAATTACTGAATTACTTACTATAGTCTCAAGTAACTTTTCTAAAGCTATTGTTTTTCCTCATGATTACCATTTTCGTTTCTAATTTACCTTTAACGATTCCAGATTCATGAATATTAAAAGCGCAGTACTTTTAGAGGTGCTTGTAAGTTTCTGAGTTACTGTAGTGGAGTGAAAAAATAAATAGTTCAAATTCTTGCCTCACTTCGAGTTCTCAGTGAGTATATTCGTTTGAAAGTTTTCTGGACGAATTGAGGAAGCAACAGAAGAATGACAGCTACTGATCTACATAAATTAATTGATTGTACTAAACACTTATGTGAAAAGGATATACAGTTTTAAATGGATCTAAATGTATAGCGATTTACATATAGAAATGAGGTCTAATGAGATGAAGCTGTGAAAATTTACCTATTACCCTTAAATATCTGCGTGAACTTACACTCGTTTCTTCATATTGTTTTAAGTGGCAACAGAATTTTATGCACCAATAGTCATCTGACAGATATGAAAAAGCACTTAGTAAGAAGTATCACTTCTTTACCAGTTAGAAAACAATGCTACTAGAAATAACGAAATCTTTTCGATTTTGAAAAACAACCACACTATTGATTGATTTGATCTTCCCTATTTTATTAAAGCCGTGGTAACAAACATTCTGAAGTGTTTGATGGTGTTTTGCTATGTTGTGGACATCATGCACTTCCACGATTACCGTCACCGTGGCCTGGTCAGGAGCGTTTTCAAGGACGTATCATTCATTCGCATAGTTACAGAAGTCATAAAGGTAATTGTAATAGGTACTATTCAGTAGTAATTCATATTCTAAATATTGTCGAGGTTAAATTAACTGGTAGAAAGAAGGACGAAAGTATGTATATAGATTTTGTGGTATTTGTTTTAATAAGTGATCAGTTTTATAATTACAGTAATCATTTACTGCTACAGTAATCGTATTACAGTAATCAAACTAATTGCGAGTGTGTACTTTCATTCTCCCAAAATGAACCTATTTAATAGAGACTCGGTGAAATTGACTCAGCAAATTTAATGTGAAGCTATTTATTTTAGGTTATGAGGATAAGAAAGTTGTCATTGTCGGTGTTGGTAATTCAGGTGGTGATTTAGCTGTGGAATTAAGCCGAATTGCAAAACAGGTTTGAAGGTTGCAGAATTGTTTATCTTGTCATTGACTTAATGATTTAATGATGATGACTTAATGATTGACTTATGAATTAATGACTTAATGATTACTAGTACTATAAAATACAGTAGCTTGATAGAATTTTTTAAGCTTACAATAAATACTAGTAGAGGACATAGAATTCTATTGAGTGACGATTTTAAAGGAACTATAACTTTTTTTTTTCTATAACACATCAGTCTGTATGTTAATGTAAATACTGCAAACGCTTAAAATAACTGGATTTTCATATTTTTACAAAAAATTCCCTAACAATTTGGATGCTTTCAGACATATCTGGCTACACGTCGTGGTACATGGGTTTGCAATCGAGTATTTGATTACGGTGAACCATTCGATTTGGTTCTGAATCGGTATCATTTGATCTATGGTTTTTCATACTTTGAGTAGGACTCGAGCTTAAAAGTACTGATAATTGCTTTGATATGCTACCGATTACACTATCGATTCGTTCGATTTTCAATCAAAATTCAATGCTTCGCTTATACTTTATTCATCAAACGAGATATATTAATAGTACTTTGCCGTTAATGAGTTTGATCTGTCGAGCAAATATAGGAATCATATCCAGCTAACTTGCGTAGTACTAGATTTGGTAGTACAATCGGTAGCACATCAGATCCAAGATCTGTAGATGCGGTTCAAACCCCATCTAAATTTCGTAGTTTATTCTTTTTTGATTAACAATGGATTTTAGGGATATGAATTGTACAACTTACGACCTCTATGACCTATGGTAACTATTATAGTTGGTAGAAAAAATAAACAAATAAGATCAATATGTAAAATCATTATAGTTTTTACTAATTTCCATGTTCAACGTGATATCGTGGAGGTGGTTGAATGCGTGCCTGGTCTATACAATGACTTGAGTTGATCACTTTTCACCAAGTCAATGCCAGTTATCTTACCCAGATTCCTCTGGTACC
>KN716232.1:107228-136372 GCA_000816705.1 Dictyocaulus viviparus | reverse complement strand
CATCTGAATTTCGTAGTTTTTTCTTTTTTGATTAACAAAGCATTTTAGGGATATGAATTGTACAATGGTACGACCTCTATGACCTATGGTAACTATTATAGTTGGTAGAAAAATAAACAAATAAGATCAATATGTAAAATCATTATAGTTTTTACTAATTTCCATGTTCAACGTGATATCGTGGAGGTGGTTGAATGCGTGCCTGGTCTATACAATGACTTGAGTTGATCACTTTTCACCAAGTCAATGCCAGTTATCTTACCCAGATTCCTCTGGTACCAATTAACCGACCCTGGAGGGATGGCGGACTTGGTAGGCTTGGGGGCAGCCGCGAACTGATTGGGCCGGCGTATCACTGCAGCACCTCCACCACTGAGCCACTGCGCCCCCATTTATGTCATAATCATTAATAAAACTGTTGTATTAACAATAAAAATCTCAAAGCAAATTGATGAATCAGCTGAAAGAAAAAGCTGAAACATTTCAGAAGATTCTTAGAAGATCTTCGTCAAATCGCTCCAGAATGGTTAGTGAACACAGTGATGGAAAATAAATTAAATAAAAGATTTGATCATGAACGCTACGGACTGAAACCAAGACATCGACTACTCAGGTGAATGTTCTGATGTTATTTTTTCTCCTCCATTTTCCTCCATTGCTTTTGAATAAACGAATAGATTGAGATAGAATAAACAGGACTACGATAATACGAACATAATTGAGCAGAACCAATGAAAAGCAATGAAAGCAATCAATAATCGATTTTAGTGCTCATCCAACGGTAAATGACGAATTACCTAATCGTATTGCAAGTGGAACATTACGAATTAAACCAAATATACGTGAATTCACTACAAAAGGAGTGATTTTTGAGGATGGCTCTGAGGTTGACGATGTAGATGAGGTCAGTGATTCGATTTATTTGCTGAGTCAAAAAACAAACATTAGTTTCTATTATATCGATTTAAAGAAATTGTCAGTTGACTGAAATATCCTCATCAAATAGAAGATGAGTTTTAGGTTTTGTTAGCAACTGGCTACGAATTTCATTTTCCTATGGTTGAAGATGGAACATTGATTCCGGTACATGAAAATGTTGTCGAACTGTTCCAATATATGTTCCCATTAGAAACAGCTGATCATAATTCATTTGCAGTTATTGGACTCATTCAAGTGAGTCTTATCATTTGATATCTATAATGGAATTGTTATCAAATCAAACTACTAATGGTCAGAACAAATCTAACGATCAGTTACAAATTTAGATATAATGACCTCATTGAAGAAGCTTACTACCGTATCTTCTGATAGTCTAGTGATTTAATACTTGTTTTCTCTAGCATATATTCTTAGCCTAATCGTTTGTTTACGTTGTTTACGTGTTTATTTTTAAGCCAATCGGTTCTATAATGCCTATATCAGAAATGCAAGCACGTCTATTTTACGAGAATCTCTTCGGAACGCATAAAATACCAAATAAAGATACGGTATTGTACATTATAAATTACTCAAATGTTGTTATTTAAAAAGTATTATTTTTATTCAGATGAAAAAATCGATTCGTGAAAAGCAGGCGGCGATGAATGCACGGTATGTGAAAAGTCCACGACATACAATTCAGGTTAACTGATGATAATTTCATCCTCATTTTAATGAACTCATTAAACTTAATCATCCTTACGTAATGATCTACAGTCTGATAAGCTGTTTCTATAGTACGGTGACTGCAGATTTCATCCTCATTTTAATGAACTCATTAAACTTAATCATCCTTACGTAATGATCTACAGTCTGATAAGCTGTTTCTATAGTACGGTGACTGCAGATCATAAGGTAAAAGTTTGTGTTCCAATTTGTAGAGCTAAAAATTTTCATACCAGTTTATAGTTCAGTCACGGAGTTGATTTCTCCAGTCGTTACAATTTTTGACAAGGATTTCTGAATTAGTTTATTTGTTTTCTCTTTTTTCTCTCGTGGAAACTCAAAAAATTCAACTAACTCAGTCACTTACCATTCGGAGTTAATCGTATTCTGTATCGTATTGTGGGCTTGTTATCGAGCCCTTTTCCTCAATGTTGTAGAATTTTCAAAGTTCAATGAAAGTTGATTTGGTTGAACACAACTACGTCCAGCTTCTGTGCAATTTTACGTATTTCCAGTTTGATTATCACTCAATCAATAACAACTCTCATCACTTACCAATCCTCTAACTCTGACTGTGTAACATTATATAAGCTTTCTAGATTCAGACTTTTTTGGTACCATTCCGACGACCTTCAAAGTATGAATGGCTCGATTCGCTCGATTCCAGGATTGAACCCACGTAAATGGTTTTCAACCACATACATAACTACTACCCCTCCTACTACCTCACTTCGCGGCCCTGATAGGCGATTACCATGCCAAATTCTACCATGATATTCGTTCGTCCACATGGTTCAATAGTCTTTTACAAACATTTTAAAAAATTTAGAGTTGTATTAAATTCCGATCCAAAATAAAGAATGCTTCCGTTCCCAATAAATTCTCAGCCTGCGCCTGCCAAGGCATACCATGCCCTCCATTTCTTCGAGATCGTTAAATTGGTAAGTAATACGGTATCAAAGAGATCTGAGTAAGATAAACAGCAGTGAGTTGGTCAACTCGAGCCACTGTATAGACCAGAATCGCATTCAACTATCACAAATTTAATTGTTATTAGATAAAAGAAATGAGTTCGTTTTCAGGTCGACTACATTGCTTATATGGACGAATTAGCTGATCTGGTTGGATGTAAGCCAAACATCAAGACACTTTTTTTCAGTGATCCAGTGTTGGCATTAAAGGTTCGATTTAACGTCACAGTCGATGGTTACTGTAGTTTGAAATCTACGAAATGTTTTTAGGGGATCGCTTTGCTCAAAACGGATTGACAAAAATATCTATTACTATAAAAGCGTAAGGATAAGCCTTGCCCTGTAATCCGCCTTCTTATGGAGATGTGCTAAAAGTTCATTTATTGGTTTGATATTATTACGGAGGTATTTGAATGTTAGTGAACTATCCAGGGACTTGTACACCATTCTGTGGCCAGTTCACTGCTACCTATCCTCCTTAATTCGTCGCGTACCACATAGCCACGCTACTCTATGAGGCCAATTTCAATAAGCCTCAAATTTTTTCTGACAAAAAATACTAGTAGGCTGCGAACACGTCTACTAGATTCGCTTGACCGATTGCTTCAGCCAATTAAGCCCTTGATCTCACTAAGTTTGGCCAGCTTTATTCACTAAAGAAAACTAGGCAAAAGATTTGGAACTCATTCCACACAGGGACTGCTTGAATTTGAGCATCTATACTTCTTATAGAATTGAATATATATGTTACACCATAGAAAATTACTGTATATTGATACGTTCGCGATTGATTTTGAGCTATCATTGTGAATAACGATGTGAAATTGATTGATTGGTTTTTAAGAATATGTTTTATAATGAAATGCTGGAATCAAAGGAGTAATAGCGTTTTATTTCCATCTTTTGACTAGAATACATTCTTAAGAACGACAAAGATTCTCCATTTTGTCAAATCTATTGTGAAATTCAAATCAGAATTCAGATTTACTTTGGTCCATGTGTACCGTATTCTTATCGTCTATGTGGTCCTCACGTATGGAATGAGGCACGTGATGCAATAATGAACGTTGATGAAAGAGTTTATCAGGTAGAAATATATTTTCATTTAATCATAGAAGTTATCATAGTAATACGAACGTATATTATCCTGAAAAATTCCTCCTTCACTTTATCGATTGATTAAGAAGTCTGTTATCGATTGACCATAAGTTTTGATGGTTCTGACAAATTACTGTCGATTATAATTTTCAGGCGACAAACTCGTCCGTTCACAAAATCAGTTATCGATTATTTAACGGATATTTAATGACAGTCATTTTTGCTATTTCTCTAATCATATTGGTATTCTGGCGTTCAATTCGATTCCTCTGAGTTTTTCTAGCATTTCTAGCATTTCCATCAACAAAAAAAAAAATGTGGTTCTCCTGATTCTCCTCATTTTCCTCATCTATGATATTCATTATTTTATAAATTTTGTCGGTAATATGCTCAAATGTTCATTGTTCATTCGATGAATTCATTTCATCTTTCAACATGTTCGTATATTTTGATAAATCGTCTTCATATTTTGTACAAAGTTCAATATCGATTTTAAGTGGACGGTGAAGTAGATCGAAATTCGTTTTCTTTTGAGTCGTTTCGAAGCCGTGCATTTTTCTTTTGTGCTAGTAATTTTGTAATTAATGTGAGAATTTTCAAATGTTTGTTGGTAACACCATGCTTACCGAACGTAATGCTTTACTTTAACAACAACAAAGAAACTGATTGAAATGAAATTGTAAACAACACAGAGACTAAGTGACATTTGCCTCTTTGGAGGAAGCATCGATAGTGTTAGAAGAAAAAAAGCCCTGTGACAAACTTTAAATTGGTATTTTTTGCTTTTTTCCCTATTTCTCTCTTGATAATAGAGTATTCTGAAGTTATAATCAGAAATCGATTTGATAATTTTTGTTGAAGGGGTCGCAAAATGAGTTTATGCTCATAAAACAGTTAAATAAGAGAGCCTTAGGCGTTAATCAGTTGTTTGTGAGGAGATGCGCCTACGCATTTCTGATAAAGGTGTCTTACTCTCTCTATGGACTTAGAGATGTTCTGCACAGAATATCACGCATTCTATAAGATCATTGTTACCAATTTCATGAAATTAACCGTCTAAGAACATTATATTGAACTCGAATGGAATGAACAGAGAGAACAGCTATCAGAGTTAATTATGGCGACAACATTATCGATAGTAACTCGCGACCTCAAAACCTCCACGTGTACAATAACCGTAAGACTCTCCTATGGAAAGTACCATAGCGGAACAGTGCACGTTAGAGTAAATAGAATCTGCCTAACGGGTGTTGTGGTTGTTGTTCCTCGATCAATCTCTAGTTAGGACTGTGAATGACTCAAAGCAGCTGACATAATGATAATTAAAGCTACACTGAACAATTTTAGGAGGGATATGTCAACTTAAAACTTTTCTAAGTATCGTAATATTAAGCTTTTAAAGAAAGTACGCTATATTAACTGCCTTCTCTTTTTCACTAGTTGTACTTAATAATCACTTCTACACATCAATGGCGACTACCTTATAAAAGAATGTTGTTATCTTATATGTTGTACTGTTGTGGAAATTTGTTTTATTGATTGTTTATTGAAATAAACAAACAAGATTTTACGTCAAAGCAATATTCAACCTCAAAGCCTAAATAATTTATTCCATAAAACAATTTAAAAATAATTAGAGAAGAAATTTGATCCGCGCTTCCTCGTCGGTTCCCTTCTTCGCGGTCTTAGTACTTTTTGATTTCTTAAGTGATAATAATATCGGCTTTGTTTTTTGTCACCATGTATTGAATTCAGTACTCAATCCTCACCTATTTTCTTATTCTTTATGCTGCAACCAATATATGAGGCTACAGAATTATTGAAAGTTTTTGTAAGTTTATCATCAACCGTACATGCAGCACCGCCCCCACGTTTGAACTGTGATTCCTGCAAAGAAGGACAACTATCCGAAAGTATGATATGCTCATGGATAATGCAAAGAAGCTGCAGTATAGGAGTACGCCACCTGTCTGTTTACATCGCCAACACAAACAACATTTATATTTTTAGTTGCAGACACACCCCATTTAGAATGATCTAACGAACTGCTAAACTTTGTGCTCAATAGTTTCACCTCTTCCACGTTATAAACCTGAAAAAAAAAAAACAAATTTTTTAATACATAGCAAAACTTATATTTGAGGTAAGATAAGCTTTAGCGTTGATCAATCCTTTGCAGCGGTATGTGCATACCCATTCGTGCTCAACATGATATTGTGGAGGTAGTTGAATGCGAGCCTGTTCTATACAGCCACTTAAGTTCAACAATCGCCACCAAGTCAGTGCTAGTTATCTCAACCAGAGCTCTCTGGTATCAGTTTATCAACCTCAGAGGGATGGTGGAGCTGGTAGGCCTGGGAGGCGGTGATAACTCATTCGGGTTTTGCGTGTTAATCGTGACACCTTCCTCAATGCGCCACTGCGATTCCAACGAAAATCATTCAAGTGAAATTCACTGAATGATACTCATATACAATGCTTAACCTTGCGTCGATTATTGCATTTGGTTTCAACATCAGTAGCACCTCCATTCAACCAGGTTTCAACGAAAAAATCGGCTCCATAGTATGTTGCAATGAGATCTTGCCAAATGTCTATAAAAATTCTTTCTTAAAACTTTCAACACTTCACTGATTATGACAAGCTGCTGACGTCATAACAAACCTTTGGCGAATTTTTTACTTTTCACAAACAATTTGAACGGTTTGTTTTGAACGGTACGAATTTCCATTATGGTTGCATTAGCTCCTTTATAACGATGCTTTTTTGTGACATCCACAAGATATGGATCACTATAATAACGTCACTATAGTTCATTCTGTAGTTGTCATGACAATTGACATCACTTACAATTTTCGATGAAATTTTGGTACGTTGTAGTAACATGGCGTCACCTTGGCGATTCTCATATACGTCGTAATATTGCGAAGAGCATCAAGTGAAAGAGAAACGCATAGAAACGATTGGGCATATTTCACTCCGGATTCCGGATAAGTATATTTTTCTTAATATTAAATTAATTTAAACCTTAATAAATCTATTAGCCGTATTAATAAATGAGTTATTCACACTGTAATCGTATTATTATACAGTCTTAAATCATAGAAGCTGAAACGTGTATGCTTCTTCTTTTCTTGATTCGACACATTTCTGTTATTTTGGTCAAATATTCGATTTTAATCATGATGAGGTATGAGGTAAGCAATACAAGCTAATATACAACAATATAAATGAACGCTTGATAAAATTGACCAATGTTGTTCTGCCAGCTGGTTTTCGATTCTTCATTGACGTAGAAGGTTTGACTCAGATATAAGTAGTTATGAAGCAGTTAATTATGCAATGAACTCAACATACGTTACAAAAAAAGCTCAGATGTGGATGTCTGTCGAAGGTTAGCAACGTTGACTTGACTTATCAGATTAAGTGATTGTATCACATGAGGATAGCACCTTACCTCATCGCGTTATCAATATCGAACGAAGTAGTTGAACTAAATAGATCGTTTCAAACTACAATTCTCTCTTGTATGTATCATTTTTTTTCATCCAATCATTATTGTCCTTATAAAAAAAGACGTCACCGTGAGTATCAATAATGATTTAGCAAGCTTAATTCATTTCACAAATATGAATATTCAGTGTAGTAAACAGTTAATTTTGTATGAAACAGAAGTTGTTTATACTAATACACTTCTACTATACCTCACTGATTTATCTCTTTTCTTATAAAACCTCATATGATATGCATTTAATGAGGATTAAAGCGCACTTACTTTTTTTTGGTGGGAAGTTCGGTACACTATGAATTAGCCAAAATCCAGTTTCATTATCAAATACCACTACACCTTTGCTGTGTGCACGACCGCTATCACCTTCTCTATCAAAACACTTATCATTGTAAGTTATTTTCAATGTTGTTTCCTAAAAAGTATAAAATGATTGCCAATAAATAGAAGAAGATGAACAGACAGAAAGCAAAATACACACTTTTTTCGTGTCGTAAAGTTGTTGAACAGTTGAACCGATAGCGGAGAGAGGGTCGTCAATTGGCCTCCTACTTGTAAGCCAATTGGTTTCAGATGGATCAATGTACACGAAACTTCTTCCCTTGTAGGTTTCATCAGCACTAGCAGGAAGTTTGATGGCAGAATACCTGTTATGTTTTCTTAAGCGATCAATTTTTTCTGCCTATGGCTTTTCACTCAAATATCTCATAGATAGATCACTCGGAGAGTATACAAATTCGCATAATATTCATAGTTACGCCAAGTTTCATAGTTACAAAATTGACAAAATCAAGAGCTTGGAACGTGACTACAACCAGCATGTCACAGATTTCCTAGTTGGTGTTCTACTATTACAATAGCAAAATTTTTGATCTTAAATCACTTAATATTTCAATGATTTTTAGTGGTAGTATGTTAGTATTAGCGTGTGGCTCAGTGGTGGGAATGCCACAATGATACACACGTCTTAATCAGATTCGTGACCGAAACCAGGCCCAGTAACACCAGTCATCCCTCTGGGGTCGACAAGATGGTAGCCGAGAAACCTGGGTAAGATTATAGCACCGATTTGGTAACAACTGGTGGACTTCAGTCACAGCACAGATCATGCTCTTGCAGTCAGCTACCACCATTATATCAAAATTGAGCACGATTGTGGAAGAGCATCCCGTAGTAAGGAATTATCAACGCCACAGCTTAACTTATTGAGCTCATCTTAGCTTGATATCTTACCAGCACTCTCTTCATTGCTAGCAGATTCAGCGTGACCAGCGAATATTATAGCTTCATTACGTTACACCGCAACCGTACGTGGCATTTGAGACCTCAGATTTTTTAAGCAGCTCGAAAACTTGGGATATTAGATTTGCACTACTACTATCTATCGTAGAGGGTTAGAGGGTTGAAAATTCAAGTTCACAGTGAAAAACCAATAATTATTGCTCTAGTCTGAAAACTCACAGCTATTTTAACCTCAAATCTGTTCATATTTATGTCTTTTTTCATTAATCAATAATCAGCTTCTGATACTTCGTTGGAAAGACTCACCAGTCCACATTCTCGCCTTTCATGTTTTTACAACTGATCTTTGCCTCATTACAAACAATAGCAATAGCGGTGATAATGGCTACGTACAGTAAACTGGATGTCATAATTTCAGCCATAAACAGAGGATGGAGGAAAAATAAGGAACGAATTATTAATAATGTTCTATTCAAGCAATTTATATATATAAAGGATATCGATTTTCTTCTCTATGCATGAAAAGCGGACAATGAAACAATTCAAACAATCGCATTTTTTGTTACATTACATCCCTAATTTTATGACGTTATCGGTTAAAATGATTTATTTCAACCACGTTCTGCATAAAGGACCTATAGTGCGTTCGCTATGAGGTCGTTCGTTCATAGAAGAAATCATCTTTGAAAGCTCCCACTATTCACAAGATTCTCGCATTATGAGTCCAACTTGGCTCAGAGGAGACAGAGCTAGGCTTTCCGGATTTCAAGAGTGGCCTTTCCCTTACGACGTTTTCGTAGTTTGACCTTCCATCCCGGGTTATCATCCAATCCAAAAACGGCTTGATTTTGTTGGCAGCAAACAGAGATGTGTAGATGGCGACTTGGCCATCCAAAGTCTTCCGACCGAATTCATGTGGCACCCATCCTGAATATTTTAACACCCACCCTATCTTCCAAATATCGTCTAAAATGATTTTTTTTTAGGCTAAATAAAGCTTCTCTGTTATCTCCAGTTTTGCCAGAACGAATCTTATTCCAACATGACTTTAAAAACATCGCCGTCAGTCAAAGATCGTGATCCTCGAAGCGTGCCCTATAGATAAGGTCAAAATTATTTGTTTCGAATTTCTCGAACGATTTACTTATCAGATACTATACTTTTACCGAACACTTTCAAGTCTTCATTTTTAAGTATTGGTGTATTCTACCGCCTTACTGAGATGCGCCATCCATATCTTGTCCTTGTGCGATGATAGAAGTATTCGAATAGGAGTGGTCAATACAATGGCATGAGAGGACTACTCTGTTGCCTAATCAATGATACTTACTTTTCCAGATTACTTTGATACCAATTCATCACCATCTGAGGAAAGAAAGACTTCGTTGGCTTAAGGGATGCAATAGAACCAGTGTATACGGTATTAATCCTGCTGTCGCAAAATACAACGTATAAAATAGGTAAAAATTAACAAATAAATAATATGCGATTGCTAGTTGATGATAATTTACTGATCAACTAGTCATTTCATCTATTACTTGGTTACTTAGATGGTTTGTATTCAAATAGCAGCACAAGTCTCAGCTATCTTCCATTTGTTTCCTTCTCGGTCGACTGTCTTCAATAAAAATGATCACATGCGTACATGATGACACTGGCGTGAACCATTCCGTGAATCTGAAATCGTTAGCTATGACTGCAGCTTCTTGACGTTTCCATTGAACGCATCCACTCATCTGATGGGTGACCATCCAGGAGGACGTCTACATTCTTTTGAGTACCATTCTATAGTTTTTTTGTACAGTTGCGGTCCTCTCTTCTCATTTATACTGCAGTAGTATTGGGTACGCTTATTATGCAGAGGAACAATGAGCATCCTCAATTCAAAACAATTATAGATTAGCTTATGTTCATAGTCACCAGTAAGCACTTTTTCTGAATGCTTAATAAAAGCCACAACAAAAATTAAGGTCTTATTGTTCTCAACTACATCATACTATTTCTGTTTTCTTCGTGATGACGTTTATAAGCTGCCATTACAATCTCGTAAGCAACATATTAAATATCAATTTGTTCTACTACTAAGCAGCTTTTGTAGGTGATTTCAAGATTATTTCTAGGATTTTATCATGTATATCTTATTAAGTAAACGATCAGACTGTTTATTATTTAACCATTAATTACGTATGAATGTGAATTCATATGATTTTCACATGCGGAGGAAAAGTACGAATCGATTCATGACAATGTAAATAAAAAAATCTATACGTGATGTTATCCATACGTCACTGTATATGTAAATCCCTTTTGTTTCTGGAAAAAATGTCAACACAAATTATAAACAGCTTTTATACTCAAAAAAACAACCTCATATTTGAATATTCATTTGTCATACGAAAACTACAATGCTTTTAATATCCACCAAGCAAATAATAACGCTCTACTGTATAATTACATACATATTTGGCATTAGAAAATAGTAATGATCTTATTTTGATCTCATGAGGACAAAATAAACATTGGTGTATTGCGCTTCTTTTTGATGATGTGCCATGTATTCTTAACCGCTTCATGATATCGTGAGTACAAAAAGCGTGAGTCCAAAAAGTCTGTACAACAAAAGGCTTATCATGACTATTCTGTTACCTAGTGATTGTTCCTTATCCTTACAAATTATTCTGACATGAATTTGAAACCTCCTGACGAATAGAAAGCTCATCTTGTCCGAGGACAGAATCGAACGTGTGTATCGCTGCGGCATTTCCTACACAGCTGCATGTAAATCCTTAAGATTTTCACTAACGTCTTCAGAAATCATCCAAGACTCGCTGAATTATGAATGAATTGTAATCAATGCATAGTAGATCTATGTGGAAGAATGATGTGGGAGGTGTAACATGTGGAGAGTGTCCAAACTCAAACCTTTAATAATAACGAGACATCAGGCTTGATGAATAACGACTTGAATAGTAAGGGTCAAATTGATAAATAGTGAGTAGATATTTACAATTATAAAAGAGTAATAATGATTAATGAGGAAGAAAGAATAGAGCATTAAGTTCTGTAACGATCATTGGCTGTCTGGCGCAAATAAATTAACTAAATAAATTGTAATTGAATACTAAAAAAGGATGTATTCAGATCGTATGAGATGACAAGTAGTCTGTGAAATGTCTACAATCGGAGAAGTTTCCTCTGAAAGTGTCCTCACGAACGCATTCGTGCTGGGTACGTTCACATACAAAAAGACATGATATTTGGTAGAGAACTTTACCTTTACTAAAAATGAGTGTTCTTCAAGATAGCTCTTCATCTGAAAGTATATGTTTTCGTAGCCAGTGAATGCCTTTATGGAAGAGTTATTGTTCGGCTGACACCCTCTACCACTCATTGATTTCGGTGCTAGGCGAGCAGCACACAGAATTGGAAATGAAGCAGCAGCATTAAATTAGTGTAGTATAGTGATAATGAAATGTCAAAATAACGATAACTCCATGAGGAGTATTCGTTACGATCCGTTGTTACGCTGCTCAAAATGCACTGATAAGCACTCATAAGTTCTCCGTCATTATGAAAAACAGAGACGATCTTATCCTACAAATACTCCTTCCATTTCTTCTATACAGAAAAATTTCTATTGGTTCAATCCGCTTTCTTAGTGTGAGAAGCTTGCAAATCGATTCGTAATATAATGGTCCTAGAAACATCGTCGTCGATCAATGATGATTACCTCTGAGCATGGCTTATCGGATAGGTCGAGATCATTTGTTTCAAATTTTTCATTTCATCTACTTATTAGATGCTGTACTTCAACGAAACACTCTCAGTAAATTTCTATATGCTTCTGCAGCATTTCTCATTTGTCAGATAAATTTAGTGACGTTAATGAACCTCATCAGGCGCTGTGGATACACTACCATGGAGCAAAACAATGGACAGCGAATAATACAAAAGCAACAATGATGTGCATTGACATCAGTGCCTTAGGCAATTATATGTTAATGAACCTCATTAAAATGGTGAATGAGTAAGCTCTGCTTCCATTCTGAACACCTCAAACACAAAAAAACAATTGGGAGACGACGAAACTGCTTCAAAGCTACGATTGAGCTTTATTTTGTCGTTTTGTCTCTTAGGAAATAAAGGAGAGTAAAGCAAGTAAAAACTACTCGATAATGTTTAATACACGAAAATAGTTATTTATGAGGTTGTTTACCTCAAAATTGGCGTCATTCCGAGACATATCGGAAATCGGACAAACGCACTAAAGAGGCTTATAAGTCGCTCCTTATAGAGCACATGATAGAACAGCCGTTAAGAGATACTTCTGAAAACGCTTAAGACCAGTGAAAAAGTCGATATTTTTCAGAAAATTTAAGCTGAAAAGGAAATTTGTCAACGAATTGGTATGCTCTTTTTCTGTTTTTTAATTAATGGTCACTGTACGGTGCAAGAAAAAAACCCCAACACGGGCAACGATGAGTGGTTCGCTAATATGAGTTGACGTGAGTTGAAATTCTCTTTGAGTGATATGTATTCAACTATGGTCTGATCATTAATAGCCTCATGCAGTGCTGGGCAGCTTTATGCCAAGTGCAACGCCTCATTTGCATATAATTATATTATAGAAGTGAATCGAATAAACGTCTTTTTTTACTAAATTCTATTACTTTATAGATTCGTTCGAAAAAGTTATTCAAATTCACATGGTGAAATTCTAGAGCACTTATTATATTTGGTATTGCGATTTCATTATCGATGAAAATTAGATCATGTATCAATAATGACAAAGTACTATTTCATTTTTGAATCAAACCTCTTCTGTGTAACCCTCGCTACTAAGAAGATTTTCATCAGAGGAAGAAAAAAAGCTTGTTAAATTCATAAACAGAGTGAGGAAAGAATTCAAAAAGCTTCAAATATTATCGATGTCTTTTCTGATTGGTGCTTACGGCTATTATTACCTTAACATATACCTCAGTAGTTAAGACGTTACGTAAACACTATTGAAAATCACTAAGCGTGAAAATGCATCCCGAATAGAAAACAGCATTTAAGTGGTTCTGAAGAGGGAGATCTTGATAGAGTCAAAACTTAATATTGAATGAGTATCAAATGCCAACCACGTATCATTCTTATAGAGGGAAATAAAAGAGAGTTCTATAAGAAATACCTAAACCAACACAAAGCCAATGTTGGAAAGATCAATTGTTGTAATTCTACACGCCATAGAAAAGATGCTGCTAAGCTTTTCCCTTACCACGTAATAGAAGAAATCTGAAGTTGCGACCTACTTCGGCGATCAAAAATCAGAGGCGTATATGCCAGCTCATCGAAAACTCGGTATGGCGGATACGTGATGCGTACGAATGAGGACGAGAATCGTATGTGATTGGATTCTATTGGACAGTACTAGTACTGCAAGAAGATCACTTGCTCAATGGTGAGACTTTTTTGCGAAGATGCTAGAAAGAGAATCATGATGATTAGCCATTCCTCAGGACGAGGTGAAATCATGGGCTACTAATGCGCGAAAAAGCAAGTAATAGAAGACTTACTGCCTCATTCTTAATACCGAAGATGATCAACAAAATTCATATGTATTCAATGATTCAGATGATTTTCATGAACTTAAGCAATATTTAAACAAATTTGTGAATACCAGACGAACTAATGCATGGCCTGTAATTCTATAGCTTTTTTTTTCTATTCTATTCTAGTGATTAAATGATAAGATAAAGTCTAAAGCCGGTAAGACAAGAAGTTCATCTACACATTGAGTCGAAGGAGGTCATAATATTAATAAAAATGACCAAAGAATGTTGATATTTTTCAAATATAGTTTCACTTTGTTAATTCCAAGTCACTACAGACAGACACAGCTCAGCTATTAATAAAGCATTTAAAAAGAATAATTTTTCAAAAAATTGTTGATGAGATGAAATCTTAGAAATAATAATACGAGTGAAGAAAACTTCTTGCATAGGCTACAAACCGGATGACGTCATCATTTTCTACCTCACTGAGTTATAGTGTTATTTTTTATGTCGCTAACGATACGATAGATAACCAGACCGATATACAACGAGGGAAAAGACAAACAAGCTAGAACGAGGTTAGAGTAATTACAACCCCAAAATTTTCAGTATATAAGCTCAAACTTCTTTTATTCAGTATTTTTTTCTGTAAATTTTTATTACACAATTAGTTCATAACGAGGTCGAATGTAGAACAGTTAAGAGTTTTTTTTTTTCTCGCTAAAGCAATTCTTCTATTATTATTTATTGTATATTATTCATTTGTTTACACGTGACTACAAATTTATGCATTGCGTTCCTCAATGTTTACGCCCATTATCGATTAGGTCAAACACTACTTTAAAAATACGTCATGACTTCGAATTAATTTATTTATTAAATGAATAAACATCGAATAAAGAATATTTAAACAGCTGAGCTTTCTAAATTTTGCTTATCATTATGTCATATAATTTATTTATTTGGTTAGATCGATATATTTACTATTGTATCTATTGTTTTGACCATTGATATCATCAATAACCGAACAGCTGATAATTCATTCACATACTCCTTTCAATACGGTAATGTTATGGAGTTCAAGGACAACACTCACCAAGACAAAACAACACGTTAAGAATTATTATTTGACTCATTCGACTATAAGGAAAAAATAACTGGTAGTTCGTTTTTTTGGTAATGAGGGAAACGTTCTTCAGATATGAACACCGACCAGTTTGTAGCAGAATTGAACGAAGAAATAAAAAAGGCTTATCTCGTGTTACAAATATAAGGCAAATTTATCGAAGAAAACAACACTAAAGATTTGGGTGTGTTCAAATTCATAATAGGCGTTAAGCTTTAATGTGCGCAACAGCTCCCACCTCTCACCAAACCCACCGCATCCTCTTATACGAGTCAAGAATATCTTTATATAATTTTCTATATGATTGATCTAATATTTGAAAAATTGAAACCCAATCTAATCAACCTATTCTAGTCTTGGTAATAAATAATATTGATCGAATTATCTAATCAATTATAAGCTATGTGTATTCTGGAGATGTACTATTCATCCACGTCAACAGAACGGCTTATAATTCTTATACAAATAAAACCGTTAAACACAATTCATCAAAGGCAGAGATTATGCAGAAAAAAAATTTATAGGCTCATCAAAAGAGTACATTGTATTGTTTATGCCTCATAAGAAGCATTATCTTGACAACAGATCGTTTTCATATGAAAATCGATTTCTAAATTGGTTCTTCTTGAAATATTGATTGATCGATATTGATCGATCGATTAATGGATATCTTGTCTCTTTAAGTCTCAATGAAATCAACATCGATTCCGTTAAGGTCGACTATCTGATTGATTCAACAGCTGATATGGAACTATTAAGATTTTTCGCGTCAACATCGTCTCTATTCAACTAGGAAATCACGGAATGCTAAAAAAGCAGTTGTACAAGAATTTCTAACAGTACTCGTATAGAGCTGCTACGTTTTCGAGGAATGAAATAAGCTTACAACTCATGATATGATAGTAGCTGCAGAAAGATGAACTAAAATATTACCTCAACGAAGTAAATTTTCATACTTTTCATATAATATCGAAAATGCTCATTCATTGATGAAATTGGTAGGATCAATCGAGAAAAATCCCCTGTAACAGTTATCTGCTTTCATAGTAATTTTAGAGTCATTCCTATGTTCTTACTCAAACGTACTCAGGTTCTTCACTTAAAGTAGTCACTCATGTTTGAGGCTTCAATAGTTGGCTGCTGTACAAATTCGACTTCTTCAAAAAATCTCTTACTTGTAAGACTTATAATTTAGGACGAACTTTACGTTTACGCTTCTTCTCCTAATTTTCAGATTTCAAGGATTCTTGATACCATTACGTTGTCAACTTATCGATCATTTAATTATCATACAAGATACTAACTTACTATGCAGTAAGATTTAGTGCAACTCACAATGGTCAATCAGTGATTGAGGTCAAAAAGTCTTATAAGGACTTTTTTTTAACATTCTCAGCATACTGAACAGCTTCAGTCATCAAAAAATATCTCAGAGGACGAAGAAAACAAACAAACAGCTTGGTTGAATGTAAAATGTACAAATTCGTCTTCCTGAACATGTTACTGGAGCGGAACAACTGATTAAAAGGAAAATCTAGGGATAACTTGTGAGTTAGGTAGGTAAACATAAGTCGTATTGAAAAATCAATCGTCGACCTCATTTCTTTATATGAACCGACGTATTATATATGAAATTCTCCTATTAGTGAAAAGTTCAATGACTTAAGTCCCACTGGAAGTACCACATTAGTAAAGGTGTTTATCACACACGTTTACATCGTTCATCATCTCGTCAAATTTCCGTAGTACTGATTTAGTTCTGAAATGTTAATTTAGTAGGTGATTACAAGCATACATATAATTGAATCGAATCCAATGAAATGTTTTTTTGTGATTCAGACGACATTCTTCATTAAAGCGTCTTCACCTACCATCATGAAATGAGGTAGGATGTGAGGCGTTCGAAATTTCAAACCACCAAAAAAGTTAAATATTGAAGTAGTTCATTTGTTTCCATAATTACAGAAGCTAATAATCTGTGAAGAATCTTTCATGTAGCAGTTGACGGTAGTTTTTGACCAGCGCTTTCTAAACGTCTTTCATAAAAATGAGCATCATCAACAATCACTGCCCATTTGATCTGACGTATCGGTGCGTTCACTTAACTGAATTCAATCAATATTAATCTAAGCTTCTACTCTATCAATATCTGATTTAAACATCGATAAATATTAGAATCTGAAAAAGCTAGCCAAAGGTTCCCGAACTTGTTTTTCATCCGCAGTCGCATCAACAGCTCGCGTCGCGGCAATGAATTAATGATATACTTTGAGTGAATGTTACTCAAAATATACTAGATCAAATTCAGAAAATTCTGAGGGATTCTATAGAACAAGAAACGGGCTTTCTAGCGATATAAAATTTGTCGTAATAGGTTACAAATAAGTGGTGTTTTGACAACAGTAATTGAATCAGTGTTGTTTTCTATTTTGGATAAAACGTTTTTTTTATTTTACTGGATTGAAAAATCGCTTACCTCAATTCGGATTTCAAAAATAAGATACTCAACAATTTAATAACAAAAACATGATTTCTTATGTATTCAAATATTCTAGAGAAATTTCTAGTGAAACACCTCGAACTCGATAAATTTTCCTCTTGGCAAGGATTTATACATATTTACATTGAAAGTTTCAGCATCTTGCTATATGGTTTTTGAGGCATTCAAAAGAGCAAATCTTCTAGTTTTCAAAAATATGTGTTTAGTAGTAAATTTTTCAAGATATTGTATTTTACGACCGTTTTTTCAGCAACTACTAACAGTGTGGCGGCATGTATCGCACCTTCCACTGAGGCTCTTGTGAGGGGCGCACCGGGGGAACTCAGCGCGCTATAAGAGTATGGGAAGGGTGACCGTTGTAGTGCGGCTAATACGCGTCTGTGCTGAACGTTTTTGGAAATGTCTGAGGTTACAACGGCCCCGGTTCAAGCAGTATCGCCGTCTGCTGCTAAGAAGTCTAAGGTGAACTTCCCGTACTACTACGTGTGATTTGCTGCATTTGATCTTATCGATTTGCGGTTTTGTCAGTTCTATTTATTCAGACTTCGAAGCCTAAGGGAGAGAAAAAGCCTAAAAGTCGAGCAAGTCATCCAGTGTACGGTGCAATGATTAAGTCGGCAATCAAGGAGTTGAAAGATCGGAAAGGAGCGTCGAAACAGGCGATTCTGAAGTTCATTGTGCAGAAGTACAAGGTTGGAGACAATGAGAAACAGGTTGGTGACATGAGGGTTTTGTAGAGATGTTCTCGGGTTCTCTGTTGTGTGGGTTGGTTATTATGCGTTTCCAGATAAATGCTCATCTGCGGCTTGCTCTGAAACGTGGCGTGAAGAGCGGTCTTCTCAAGCAGATGACGGGTACAGGAGCAGCGGGCAGATTTCGATTAGCTGAGAAATCTGAGGGGGAGGAGGCCCCTAAGCCTGCCAAGAAGGCTAAGACCAGTGCAAAGCCTAAGTCCAGTGGAGCTGCCACTGTGGTGAGCTAATTTGTGTTCGAGCTAGCGTGTCCACGTGACGATGTTCTGTTATTTCAGACTAAGAAAGCTAAGAAAGAGAAGTCGAGTTCGTCAAAGAAATCTGCCAAGCCAAAGGCGAAGTCTGCTAAGTCGCCGAAGAAGATGCCGGCTAAGAAGGCTGCTGTGAAGCCGAAAACACCAAAAAAATTGAAGAAGGCAGCGCCCGCTAAAGCATAGCCTGGGTACTGTAATGTTTAAACATATTGATCTCTTGTACATATTGTGTCAATAATGCGTACTTGTTCACCCGTAAGAAGATTAGATATGTTTTACGATTGTGCTAATAAATTTTGGAAATTTGGGCGTGATTTTCTTGGGCTTTAGCATTCGATAGGACGAATGCGATAGCTGTTTTGACGGTGAACTAAGCCGTCTAGTAGTTATTCTTCTCATACTTCACGAGTAGTGCTTACGCGTTAGCATTGTGGGTCTGGCAACTTTTAATTCAAGTTGATTCCGTCGGTCGTACATCATCAGTTGAAGGGTGGTAATCACGGGATGATATTGTCAGCGGTATATATTCTCTATAAAGCATACGATCCAACATTATCGACGATAGGTGGTCGTCTATAGTTAACGCTACATGACGTGGATCTGAACTTCACGCCCGGACTAGTTGCCCGCATTCGCATTGCGCATCGATCAATAACACTGTTGATCACATGTCACATGTGTTTTCAAGGAAGATCAAAAATCGCACACTATATTGAGATTTGGAGTTTCAACTGCAATATACATATTGCAAACCCACGTCAACTGCTCTGAATGAAAAATGGTATCGAGTGAAAGAAATTCGGAATGAACTGTCGTAATATAGCAGTGTGATTATAGTTGCTGTTCTTGATAAAGCATATGAAGCAATATCTGTCAATAAATTTATGTCACCATAAACAATATACAGTAAAATATGGATCGAAGTTGCAATGTGCTATTGAGCAATTTTGAGCTGATCGGAAATTATGGGCATCACTTCGTAGTTACGAAAAGTGACGTGATTCGAGAAAATCGGATACCACAAGAGTGTTCCTTTGTCGGTAGCTGAAAGATCAATCACCCTTAAATCATCGAATTCTATCATAAGTGCCCTATTTTTAGAATTGTGGATGACTTTGCGGAGCCATACGCTATAGAAAGTTTACGTAATGAATTCCTCTTCTGCTTATATGTTTTGATACTGTATATGCGTGTTTGAATACAACCCTAAGCAACATAAGTCATCCGTCTAAGGAATCAGTAAACTAGTACGAGATAGTATGGGAGGTGAGGGATTGGAGAATTGGTGAATGGTATCACAGTAGTGTGGGAAGCTAAGCAGTTGAATTACCAACAATGTAATTCTGTCAAGTAATTACATAGATCATTCCCATTCATTCAACTGCACTGCAACATAAAACCGAATTGGTAGTGCGTCTACAGAACGAGATATATTACGCATCTCGATATCTTCATCCTTATTTATACTTTTTATATGAGGCCTCTTCAGTTGAACATATTTAACCGTAAATTTCAAAACGTATTAATGTTTTTCTCTTACGCGCGTTAGAAATTTCCATCGATCGTCTGTCCATATGTTGTTTGTTCACGTGCATCGTTGCGCTTAATTATTTTGTACACCACATTTCGCACGTTAAATCTTTTCCATGAGGTAACTACTATTAGAATTAGAAATGGTATTACGGTATATAACACAGTATTTGTTCATGGTCAGGAAGAGTGTCCTAGCATGGATCTTCCTGTCGACAATATTCCCACTGTAACAACTGATACTTCAAGAAACGTTGATTTGCAGATGTGTTGTTGGTTAATGCCTACACAGTACATCATTATAACATCGTCATAGTGTCATCATTTCACAAATATTCGATTTATCCTTGCGTGATGAAAGGAATGCATTGAAACCAGTGCATATTGTTTTCTGCGTATTGACGTATCCCTACGGAATTAAGTGAACTGGTTCCAGAAAGATAATAAGCAATTACTTGGCTATGACTGCTCACCTGAAGTCGTGTCGTAATACGAAATCATATACAGTGATCTACACGATATCACGCTGAAGACTAATGCGTTGTACATTTCACAAGGTCTGATCAACACTGAAAGCTTTTCTTTTAATTTTTTTAGTAAATCATTTTTTTCTTCAATTTTAAGGCACGCTCGTTTGCATTCATCCAGATCACAAGAAATCTTGAACCACTGTGAAAGTCTTGAATGAATTTGAGATTTGTGGAAGGGAAATATAAAAACCCATAAGATAGGATAATACATCCTCTGGCATTGATTAATCTCCATTTTGGCGGCATTCACCTACGTATTCGTGTTCAACACAATATAGGGGTGGGGGTTTGATGACAGTCAGGTCTATAGAGTGACTTGAGGTGATCATCCTTCACCAAGTCACTGCTAGTCATCCTAGTCAGATTTCTCTGCTACCAACTGACCGACCCCGGAGGAATGGCGGGCTTGGTAGGCCTGTGGGGTGGTCGCGAACTGACTCCGACCTGCGTGTCACTGTTGCACCTCCACCACTGCGCCACTGCGCCCTCAAAAATCCATACTAATCCATATACAGAGGTCGCATAGGGCAGTGGTAGAAGGTGTCTCAGTGAAAGACGAGCTCACGTCTTCTTGCAGACCCACAAAGCGTGCAGGCAAGTAATCGATTGCGATTTGTTAATGAGAGGGAAAATTTCAAACTCTTAGACGAGAATATAACCTCATAAACTTGATTTCTATATGGTTTTATCGATGAATTTGTGTAACATCTTTCAAGTTGTGGCATAATTCTAAATTTACTCAACTTCTGATTTTCACCAGCACAAAATATTCAAAAAGCCTTCACATTATCGATGACATAAACCTTATCGTCCGAAGAGTTCGGTGCAGAAGGATATAAGTGAAAATATGAACTCATAAGGTCTAGGCTATAGTGGTGGACAATCTTTAATCCTCAAATAATTTTCAATGTTCAAAACGCTAATTTTTTAGAGGAGTTACTACCGATGTATGGGACTGCATTACGGCGTTTAATAACAGCGTCATCTTAATTTGCCTATTCTACACATGTTTTTAGGTGTTCGACGTAATCGTCTAGCAAAACCTCACAATAAATCAATGAGGAATTGCTTAACCTTTAATGAACATGAAACTGTAGGGTATGTAATTTATTTTCAGCACTGAGTGCAGGCAACTTCCTGAAAACGCTGGACGCTCTTTTGTTCTCTCCTATGTCGGTTAAAGCTCCCATCTCTGGTTATCATAAATTGCTACTCATCAACATGTAAAATTAGTGGGAACAAACTGAACGTTTTTACAGCAAGCTGGAGAAAGTTGTCCGTAGAGAAAAATGCCTTATAAATAAGTTCTTGGAAACTTCAGTGCAAGACCAAGAGCAACTAGCGAAAGATAGTGGAAGTAATAAAAATTCCATACGGAAGAACGAAACAATAATAGAAACTAGCTCGTAGTACTTTTGTTCTGTCACAGACGAGCTGGAGAAAAGGACTTCAAGAATCTTTTTTCTGTCCTCACACAAATATGATAGGGTAAACTCCGGCGTTGTTCATTCTCCTCCTTGTGGTGGGATGCAGCTACGCATTCATGGGAGTGGTTGAATGCGAGCCTGATATATTCGTTGACTTGAGTTGACCATTCTACACCAAATCAGTGCTACTTATCATATCCAGATTTGTCTGCTGCCAATTTACCGAACTCTGAGGGATGGCGAGCTTTGTAGGCTTGGGGTGGCGGCCGCGAACTGGATTGGGCTTGCATGTGATGATGGCACTTCCAACACTGCATCACTAAGCCCCTCTGCACTCATATAGAGGTAGACAAATGTCGCTCTTTAAAATATATGACTATATATAAAGGCGGTTTTTTTTCCTGCTCATTTTTCAACCCATAAGTGTATCATTTTTGCCATAAATAGCAATCACTCCGGTTACGTATTTCTTGCTCCAGTAGGTGTTCCTAATGCTCTTCCAAGCGATATCGATTTTTTGCACGATTATAAGTCATCTGCATTGATTTTTTTTTGATATGATAAACATGACAGTGTATAAATAGTTGATAGTTTAGTAGGATAACTCATTTTCTAACTCAAAACTGAAGTCAAACTTAGCGCAATGGCTGCTGTAAAAGAAGATACATGGGCATTTCAGGTGATGATAGTCTTCCTGACTTTGATGGTATCAGTTATTTAATATAATTGTGTTTTAGCCAATTGGGGCTCCTTTCCCGGACAATCCAGTCCGTGTACCAGGTCAGCAGAATATGTACGTTGCATTATGGTACAAGCATGGAAAACCGATTCACGGACGTGCATGGAATAACAACGGCGGTGTTGAGTGCTCGTTTGGCTACAGTAAATCTGAGCTTACTGGAGCTAAAGATCTTGGTGGACAAATACAGATTCTCACCTATAAAGGTGATTTCAACTCACTGGGATATTGGTAAGCGACGAATTGTCAAATCGGTTCAACAAGCATCAGCCTTACTTAGTCGAACCGAAAATAAAATTATAATGCATCAGTTTTAATCATGAATACAAGTGCCTCAAATCCTACTAGAAAAACGCTCTTGAATATATAGAGCTGAATCGGGGATAAAGAAACATTTTTTGGATGGGATTTGTGCGGCATTCTTCTCTTCTTATCATGATATTTTTGAAATCATTATAATCGACACATTGAATTGAAGCCACTAGCAATCATTAAAATAATACTTCTTCCCCGTTGAGGTATTTTGGTACGAGTTCACCAACAGAATCAAGCATTAAATGTAATGCTTTTCTGCTTTTTTTGAAGTATTCTTGCCTTGAACCTCATTTTGTGTTTTCTTGCATTACTGTTGATGAGGTTGACACGAAACTTTTATTACTTGGATCAAGATTTCATTTATTTTGTCGTCGTATACATTTAATTTTTTGACACGGTTATTTAACCTTCTTCCTCCTATTACCTACAAATTTTGCTCAGCTTAACCTCGAAAATGCTGTCAAGTCCTACTTGTTTGTTGACGCCCTATGCCACAAAGTTTCACGTAAGGATCTTCAAGGAGCTCTCTTTTGAATTAATTGGTTTGTGTAAGCTTTATGGTGCACTGCTTCACTTCAAAGCGGTTGCTGCTTTATAGTTGAGAATTTCGCATCGGATAAAGATTCTTTAAGGGTTCTATTTTGGGGCGGAAGAACTAACTGACTAGCTCTCCTTTCTTGTGTAGTTTTTGTTCCAAGGAGTGTGCGATATAAATAGATCAATACAGCTCTGATGGGGTAATCTTTAGTCATCTTTGTTAAGGGACGTGGATTTTAGTGGTGGTGTTATTGCTTCGATATTAATTACGCTTAAATGTGTCTTTGATTAATTGATTCTTTGAAGTGTGTTGAAATTTTTGTGATTTTGAAATGGTAGTTTTGGTGATTCACTGGAATTAGTCAAATTTGGTGGTCAAGTCAACACTGAGATCCTAAGTATTAATGATTTTTGGTGTTCGGCTAGTTTGTTTATGATGCATTTATCAAATTTCATGTTGAGAAATACGTATTCTCAATCTAGCCACCTCTCTCTTTGACTCCTTGAACTTGCGATTGTACTGCTAGGATATGAGAATCAGTCTCTGCTGTTCTAGTAGAATACTGCAGTATCTTCTTTCAGGCTGCATTCTATTTGACAGGACCTTAGTTGATTCGTTGTAGATGTTTTTGACGCTTTCTTTCTGCTCGCTCTTTCTTTAGGGATGCTGGTTGGACCAATAGTGTCCATATTTGTTGCGGTCTCGATAGCTGCATGCTTTATACTCTGATAATCAATGATTTTCCGATTGTTGCATAATCTTTGTGTGTGTGTGTGTGTGCGGTTTATTAAATCGATTTTCTGTTGAACTGCTTGAAATTCTTCACAGCTTGTTGATACGCACCATGACATTTAACAATAAATTCTATAATACTGCTTTTCCCTCTAATGTATACGTCTTCGTTTAAGTAGTTATACGTCGTATGCATACCTGTAATACTAATACTAATACGATTTTTGTTTGTTGATATTTACAGTTGTGTGGTGAGGTCATATTGTGATATTGTCTTGTGACAGTATGACACTTGTTTTATATATTGTCTCTCCGATATATTGTGAGGTAAACAGAAGGTCCTCTGTTCTCCATATCTCTTCTGATCTTCGTCCTCTTCTTTTATGGAAAGAAGATACTTGCTATTTAGATTTTATGGATTGAGATATTCAAAAAAACATAGAAATGCTTACGTAATAATGGAATATAATAGCTGTTTTATCTGAAAGTTTCATCGGTAGTTTATCTGAAACTGTATGCTTGCCATGAAAAAATCACATGATTCTGAAAGATTATTTAGGTATGAATGGCTGCCTTTGAAAACTCGTTTTGCCAATGAGGCTCATCGTGAACTCGTAAAGTGCGGTCAGTCGACCCCAGTTTTAATGAAATGCAAGGATGGCAAACAAAGACTCGGCTATCTTGATTTGAGCAGTGAAGTGGCTCTTGTTGGATCTGGTGGCAAAACGGAAAGTGTTGCTGGAGGAAACGTTGAGGAATTGTTAGGCATTTTTCGTAATCTTCGTCCACCACCTACTGGTGTTAAAATCTACGATGATTTATGGGCTGATGTAAAATATGGCGATAAATTCCCGTCTAATGTCGTACCGGTAAGAACATACTGAATTTATGAAAGATCATTGAATTATGTCTGTTCACCGTAATCGTTTAGGCTGACAATCGCCAACTAAAAACAGAAACTGGACCAATGAATCAATATGTAGCGCTGTGGTACAAACACGGAGAACCAGTGTTCGGCCGTGCTTACCCTGCTCCAGACGGAAAGGTTTATAGAGCTTATGCGTCATACATTTTATTTACTACAATCCTTAATATTATATTATTTCCAGATTATGGCTAACTTTGGCGCAAACGACCAAGAAAACGCTGGTCCAGAAATTGGTTCAATGCAAATGCTAACCGTTCCAGATCAGAGCATGGTGCATTGAGAAAGATTATTCATCAAACGAATAAATTATAAATCAAGTATTTAGATGGGCCTCGAATACCAATGGTTGCCGAGATCGCAAGGATCAGCTGGTGGATGGACCATGGTACATGTCGGAGACTCTGCACCGATAATTGTTATTGACGAAAAAGGCAACGAGTACCTAGGCAGTCTCGACATTTGTAAAGATATCGCATCCATCGGTTGGGCAGGAAAACAAAAAGTGAGGATGATGCTTAATTCATAGTATAGTTATATCACGTTATAGGTACATAGCGCAGTGGTGTAGCGCACAGTGATACGCTAATGGAGTTCCCGTTGCCACCTTCCTATCCCTCTGCGATCGGTTAATTGAAATCTGTGAATTCAGTTTAATATCAGCAGTACTGACCTGATAGAGTGTGCTCATCTCATGTCGTTATGTAGATCGGGGCCAAATTCAATTACCTCCCCGTTGATCACAAATGCGTAGGCGTATCCCACAGATGCGATTTTTCTTTCTATGTGAATATTCCCAATCATAGATACTACCGTTTCTTATCATATTTAGGCGTTGCTCCTTGATCTGTAGATTTCTAATTTTTTGAGTTTCAGAAATTTGCTGGAGGAGCTTGTGCCAAATTCAAAGTGCTTCACAAACGAAAGATCAACTGAGCAGCATATTAACACGCGTTCAACGCAATTTTATGTATAAAAATTTATAAAAAATTCCTCCTGTACAACTTTATTATTCCATCAAAAGGAAAATAAGCTCAACAGCACTTGGACCACAATATTGAAACAAAACCTAAAAAACGGAGAAGGGAAAGAGAAAAGGAAAAGGATCCCATGAGGGGATAGCGGCTTGTTGGATTCCATCCAAAACGTTGGTCTGAGGATGTCTCAGATTCTCTTATCTTGTCTTTCAAGAACCCTTACAAATCAGAGCTGAAGTTTTTACTTTGATTGGATGCTTAGATGCTGCTGAGATGGTTAAATGCTAAAGAAAAATTTGGTAGACAACAAGGCTTTCATATCCCGTTAAATCACAAAACCTTTGTTCTATTCTAGCCTCAGATTTAATTACAGATGAGGTTAAGAGAAAGAATTTTTAGCACAATAAGAAACAGAACAGTTTAACAGTATGTGAAGTGGCGGTATTCATCGAAGATGAAAGCACAATTTAATGAATGAAGACGAATTGCTAACGCTGATCGACTATTCGTCATGCGATTGCTACCCCGCAGAAAATTTCAGTGGCAAAGACATTGTTATACATCCGTTCGTTCCTCATCTAGTCGACTCTCACAAGACCGCTTCTCGTTTGGCTATACTCCGCCTTCAACCATAACATCTTAAGGAAATCACTATTGTCAATTACTACTAACGAACATCTGGAGAAGATCACCACGAACTAGACAAACTCCAAGCTGGAACAAGTCAACGAATATTCTATACAAGTAATAAATAGTTGTATTCTTGACAAATTGGCTTCTTTGAAAAAAGCGATCATTTTTCAAGAATTCAGATAACATGTCTCAAAATAATTTTCTATGAGCGTGCTTCTTACGATTATTTGGCAGTGAACTGTATAATATAAAGAAAAGCATATAAAGAACAATTTTGTTCTACAGCACCTTACCAATTTTCAGTCTGACATGTTCGACTAGAAAAATCAGGAGGTAGGGTCAAGGAATTTGTCCTACATGCTCTTCCGTTTACGAAGAGCAAAGCCATAAACGGCCGAGAAAAGAGGGATCCTGAAGATCATTGAATGCCTCAAAATATGCGCATACAAGTCATCAGAATATCAGAATCAGAAGGTGAAATCCTAAAACCACAATTCATTTGAATTCTTAGTTAGCATCTAGAAAAGCATTGATAATGTCGAATGAAAACACAAACTGCTAAGTGAGTAACTGAAGCAGCTGGATTAGAAATAATCTTTCGTAGTACTTTTATTTTCCACCAACTATGGTAGGTTATAATGGCATTTATATCCTTAATGATGCTGAGTTAATCGCAAACTCAAAGCCTCAAGTGGAACTCCATCCATATTTAGAGATGTTCGATGTTGTGTGCTACTGATTCCACTATTATCACTATTACATACAAGGCTTTATTTATTTCAAGGTTGATATCTAACATTTCCTCACGGCACTAATCTATTATGTGACGGCGATTCTGGATAGTTTTACTCATGGCTGAGTTTCCATGTCGAAATGGAAAAGCCTACAAAATTCTCAGTCCGATGAGGCGGTGAGCCGTTTGTGAGGTGCATTCAGCCATTTTCGTGATTTGTGATGAAGTCGAATGCGAAGAAAATCTCATAGCGATTGATCAGAACTAAGGTGTTGCTTCTTGATATTAGACAGTAATTCATTGTCTAGACTCTAGATTTTAGGACCAATCGATTTACTACACTGTTGGAAAGAAGCTTAGTTTTGCCTTGCAGCGGACTCAAACCATATGAGTGACAATGCGGTCTATTTCATCCGTGCAATGCTTTATGTACCCTTAAGTCTTTCTACAGAATTACGTCATGCCCGACTTGTCAATGTGGAAGTGAGAGAGCCGTATCAAATACATGTCAAACAAAGAGAAAAAAAGAGAAAAAAAACACACACATTTGAGTTATTTCCGCTGACTAATGTTGAACTATTGGAAATGTGAGTATTCAGACGGGGCAGTCTTGGAACTTTATTGAGTTTACATATATTTCCAGCCTTATAAAATATTAAAGTATCAAATTCACGTATGTATAAAGTATCGTGGTAGGACCGTTTGCGTAAGAATGTGTGACGATGACATCATTCTCGTTACACAATAACCTACGCAAGCAGTTCAACACCCGGGTATATTCAAATAATTACGCATAATCAATGAGAAGCTCACCTTCTTGCTAGGACTAGTTGTGAATCATTTTACTACGTTATGAATGTTACAGAATCCGTGAGAGATCTTCTGACGCAGTTCGACGACAGAAAAATTGCAGATTAAACCCTGTAAGACATAATCCTCAACAGCTTAAAAGCTTTTCCTTGAATGCTGAACTATTCTACATAGTTCATTGAAGTTAATAAGTAACACCGATCGAGAATGAAGGGGAGGAAGAAGCAAAAACAAAAAAAAGTACATATAACCCTAATATATTTAATTAAAGGTTTGTCTGTTTCTTTATAGTAAACAACTAGTACAGAGTAAACAATTTACATTGATACCATTTATCAAACGTATTTTTATTAAATATGTAAATAGTTATGTTGTATCTTAACTCAACATTGTGCGGCTATCAAAATAATCTTGTGAGTCATATTTATCCACTGCAATCGATAAAATCAATAATGACTCGACAAATTGTTGATATTTCGTTATCCTTTGAATAGTTGAAAGTTAGGAGTGATCACAAAAAAAAAAGAAGCAGAAATATCGATCCGCTCAAAATAAAAACAATATGGCTTACGTAATAGAAGTGCGGGATCTATTTATTATTATTATTATTATTATCATTATTA
>KN716232.1:38441-54142 GCA_000816705.1 Dictyocaulus viviparus | reverse complement strand
ACTTCAACTCACTTCTGCACAACTTCATAAAAATAATCAAGATACATGTTTTTTCTTTTTGAAATCGCCTATTTAAAAATTTATTTGGAAAAATTCGTGTCCGTTTGATATCTTCTGATGTGTCGACTTGTAATGGAATCAATACAAAAGCACTCGCATATTAGTGAGGATCCATGAGTTCAATAAAATACGACTCTATTTACAACCAATCGTATCAAAAATATGATTTAGTGAAATAATAATAGACAACAAACCAATTTCGTATGATTGGTACTATTTTTCCGTAATCTATAATGAATGAGGACGCCTGAGAAAATGGCTGATAACCCTACGTCTCTCGAGACGAGGTAGACGAGAATGACAGATGCTACCCCGAAGACCGACTTATTTTGGACAAATATTCCAGAAACAGCAGACAGAGAGTATAGCTCCGATGACAACCTTGTAAAAAAAAATAATTACAATTAATGCAGAACAAAAAAAAACAAAAAAGACGTCGTCTCAAACCGCTTGCGTTCCAACCAATATCGAAAGAAAACGACAACGCTAAAAATCTAACGTAACCTGCTCAAGATTACAGTAGTTCTTAATATCCTCCTACTACATAAATGATGCCAGCAGTTTATCCCATTTCATTATGGTGTTGTCTCTAATCTAATAAAATAATAAGTATAAAGTAATCTTTATCAACAGCTCCATCTACTTTATCGATGACTGAGTGACATGAAAAACTGTTACTGAGCAATTCTGACAAACCACTTCTTGCACAGTAGAAAACACCATGTGAAAAGTTCGAATCAATTTGGCATAACTATTCATCACCTACAAACATTGCGTACACGCTCCCTGTCCAATCCATCTATATAGTCAAAAATTCTCATACAGCACTGACGTAATGGTGTTATATCCTTAGTCAAAACAGTGTTTTGTCATTTTTGGACGGTATGTTTCCTCAACGACAGTAAAATGATTGTCTAAAGAAAATTGTTAATGGAGGCCAACTAGTTGCGTACTGAATCGTCCAAGCAGGTAAATACAAGCGTACTACTGCAATACATTGGAAGAATGAATCGCCTTTGTGAAATAACATTTCTTTATAATGAAATTTGAGAAAAAAAACCTTCCAAGTAACATTGAAAACTTTCATAATACCAAAAAAGGGCCATAAGTACTTGGTACCTCAAAATTCTCTGCTCTTTGTAGATACGTCGGAAAAAAATAAATAAAGCATCTGAAGAGAAAGCATTATCGGCAGAAAAAAAACCCAATTAGTTCAATTCCAAGCAATTCAACATAAACTAGGGAAACAAGCATGCCATCAAAACAATCGTAAGAAGTATTTAAGAAACAAAGAGAAAGAAAGATCAAGCAGAAAAATCAATAGATCCTTATAATTTTAAAATATCGTTGTGTTTTCAAAACACATATAAAATCAAGAGGAAAACAGACGATGGTACGTATACATATGACCTCGGATCGATAATTTACGACGGTAATTTAACAAATAGTAATGACTTATTGGACTTGACTATGGTAAGAAAATGATCAAAACTGATTATATGATGAGTTTCATATGAGGTAATGTGAAAAAAAAAGCTCTATTTTCAATTACATTTTTTCAAGTTGTGAAATTGAATTTCTAATTGAAGGAATACACTTACATAGTTAAGCTTTCAAATATGAAAACAATAATATATTCGTTTGAATGATCATATTCAAGCGTAAAAACTATACGCAAAATGTGTTGGTAAGGAGGTTCTTGTTGATTGCTGGGAAATCAAATTTAATCGGCAATGATGCAAGCTGGAGCAAAAGTTATAAGCATTAACGTCTAATAATTACTACAACACTATTAATTTCGTTATAATTACTACGTAATACAAATAACTGATGGTAAAAAAAAATTGTTACCTCACAATCAATGATGAGTTCGAGAAACAGCTTGGAACATTTCCGTAACTCAAAGCGCTGACCAAAGCTGATATGTGATGTTCTAAGTATTCGTCAAAGAAAAAAGAAATCAGAATCATAAAAGTACATAAATTGATTTTCCGCGTAAATTTTTAGATAAGCGGTGAAAAAATAAATAAAGTGGATAAACTCAGTAGATGATGAGGTGAATGAATGAATGTGGCAGCTACACAATCAACAGCTCCTATTCCGAAAATAAATTGTTGCAGAAACCTTGATATTAGTACATGATGATTTATTTAGTTTTTTATCCCTTTTGTTTTCCAACTATTGAGACGTTATTTACAAGTGAGTCTAATTCGAAAATCGACTAAGAAACGTTAATTGAGGAATGCTAATAACATATCCATTAAAAAATAAGTGTATTATTTAGTGATTATCGCACAAGAATCTTTGTCGGTCAATCAGTAGCAGACCAGACAGGATATCTGAAGGTTTGTGCTAAGGCATCGCCTGAAGCCTCGAGTTTGTAATTTACTAAGCATTGTTGGAATACGCTGTTATTGTTTGAAAATAACAAAGCTTTTTGTGGAACATCTTGAATAAGAGATCAAGTGTGTTTTCATTTCTGATCTGCTTTGATTACTGGTTGTACAAACTGTAGTTTAGATTTGGCGTTAATCAATTCCTGTCGCAAGGTGATGTTGTGGTAGATGCGAGCCCGGTGGTCTATAGAATGATTTTAGATAACCACTTTCCACCAATTCAGTGCTAGTTATCTGATCAAGACCTTTATGGCACCAATTTACCTACACCGGAAGGATGATGGGGGCTTGATTGGCTCTGGTAGCAACAGTGAACCTGATTCGGGACTGCGTCTTACGGCGCCACCTCCACCGCCGTACCACGTCCCTTCTTGAACAGATTTTTCTGATAGATAAACTCTATTAGAATGAGAACTTAATAATAATATTTGAAAAGATAACCAATATTTCAGTACAATTTTCTTTGATAAAATGCAATCACACATGCTGAAATGCTCTCAAAAGTGTCCAGAGAGTTTATGACCTCCTGATATTTAAAATAAGAAATATTGCAGATAAAGACACTTACCGAAATAAATCATTATTTAGATAATTGATTTGATAACTGTTGGCGTTGATCAATCCCTTGTGGCGGGATGCGCCAACGTATTCGTCTTCAACGTGATATGGTGGTCTATACAATGACTTGAGTTGACAACTCTTCACCAAGTCAGTGCCAATTATCTTACCCAGATTCCTCTAGTACCAATTTACCGACCTCGGAGGGATGGCGGGCTTGGTAGGCCTGGGGGGCGGCCGTAAACTGATTCGGGCCGGCGTGTCACTGCGGCACCTCCATCACTGAGCCACTGCGCCCCCAATTATTATTTACTTACAAAATTACTTTGGTGTTGTCAACAATCCTAATCATTTCACGATCTCAAGACAAATTGAATTATTATAATGAATGTTAGGCTAGCAACTACTACGGTACAGTGTAGACGTTTTAGTAAACAAAAAACTTGATAAGTCTTTTCCTCGCTTCGCTAACGCTTACTATATCAATAATTAAGAATGTCTTGATGTTGCTTTATGAAGTTTATTCTCATCCACTCAATGCATTGACAAACCATTGAGGTTCGAAATAAACCAATAATGTCAATATTAATACCCACCGCCAGTACAATCGAGAATAAGCTTCTATTTCAGAATATACCTTGTAATATTTATACAATCATAAATAACAAAAACAATACGTAAAGTTCTTCTCCTTCGTAGTGAAATACGACGGGATTTCGATGTCACACTCACACCTGCGACACTACGCTTTTCAATCAGATATACTCAAGTGTTAACTCTTTTAACTCTCTCTCTCTATCTTTCATTGTTGAATTGAAAAATCTAGCGGCATAACTAGCGATATTTCATTTATGTTAACATTCAGAGAATCAATACAACAAACTAACAAGCAGAACTTTACTTTCTTAAAAGAGTTTTAAGGGTCAGTTCTGATTTTATCAGGTCCATCGGATAGTTCTGTCCGTTTCCGTTTCAATACGTAAGCACACGTTTATGCTTTCTATTTCTATCGCTGATTTTATATATACTGACCTAACAAATTAACATAAATAAAGTTGACTAACATTAATCTAAAGTCTAAAGCAATAGTGTGCCACGGTTCCTAATGAAATTTATTTGCTTCATTATATTTTATATGAGTTCTAAGAAGGAGAAAATGGTTCAGAAATATGAATAAATTTATTGATAGTGCATAATGAAGATAGAATTTCTGTGGATATAGAGGAGACGACTAGAAAAGCTTGGAAGAGGTGATTGCGACCTTTCTTACGAACCAAGTTGTAGGCAACCTTACTTTGATCAATGACGACGTTGTAAAGACCATATTTGAGACAACATCCTTTTCTCACAACATCGATAATCGCAGAGAGGCTCAAAACAACTCAGCATTTGCTTGACTTAGTCGTCATCTGCACATTCTGCTTGCTCAGAACAAAGTTGAGTCATTCTTGATTGGTATAATAACTTATTGTGAAATGAGGACTGACTACGAAAATATCGTAAGCAGCAGGATACATTGTAAATCCGGAACACTTAGCTCTTCCACAAAAAGTTCTTTATATGATAAGACAATTGAGGAACAGTATATCGTAAGTCTTCGAAAATATATTCTCTCTCTCTCTCTCTCTCTCTCTATATATATATATATATTCCTTCAAAAATTGCATAACTAAATTGAGGAATTAATTGAGAAACTTTGTCTCATTCACCATATTCCTCAGACTTAATACTCTCCTTCTACCAGCTATTTTTATTCTTGAAAAATTCAAAAATTTCTGAAATTCAGCAAAATTTTTAAAAAAACCGGAAACAAAAAGTAGTGATTTATAGTAATGGCAATGATATTATATAATGTTTAATGAAGATAAAAAAATTTCATATTGTTCCACTTCATCAACGGGCAGAATTTTTCGTTAATTGCCTATTTTTCGACATTCTCATTGTATTCAAAATAAACTGGAATTTTGATCTGATTATCATAAAATGACTTCTAGCAATTATTACGAAACATGAAGAATTTATATGGATTGATTTTGAATAATTAGTTTCTTATAAAATATCGCTACTCTTCTATTTTCAAAAGTCGAATTATATCTAACGAAAATCACGAGATTGGAAGTTAACGAATTGTGTTCGAATTAGTTTTCTTGTCGACGTCGACATTAATCACCTACCTAGAACTATCTCGAAAAATCATAAATTCATTTTCAACTTACTTTATAAAAGTATCGCAAGCAGAAGACAAAAATGACAGTTGCTATTTGTCTGAGAGTTGCTTAAGCGAGTGAGCTTATCATGCTCAAAAAAAACCTATGACCATGAATGAAACCATAATGGTCGAGTAGGAAAGCGATACGAATTCTGATGTTACGAAAATCTTATATTCTGGAAGAAACACGATTGAAACGAATTGCATGACAATGCTGCTGACTGGTGAATTTTTAAAAGTCGTAAAAAAAAACAAACTCTTGAAAGTTACTTGATCAGATCCAGACAGCAATAACTACTAGCCATACGGTAACCAGTTCTGTATAATCGACTCTGAGATGAAGTGCAAACAACTAAAACACTTCAAAATACTTTGCTTTTGCAATACCATAACAAAAACTATTTAGTGAAACGTATTCGATGACATATGAAAAATTATGATGAATTTAACAAATTCAAAACGCTAAACACATAGATAGCCTCTAAATCGTTACATATTGCATTCTATTAAGCTTTCATCAGTATTGGGACAAGCAACAACTGAGACAACAAGTAAAAACGTTAATTTGAATATTAGCTTGTTTGCCAAGATGATTTGAACTAGCGAGTTACTTGGATGATGAGAATGAATGTTAATATTGTTAAAAAGCCAAATAGTTAAACTATTATTTCAACAGATTAAAGTAAAACGTCATGATCTACCCAGATCGGGAAGCAGTTTCTAAAATATCCACCTCACATACCAAAAAAAGTAAGCTAGAAGTGAAGAGATATTACAGAATAATAAAATTTGCTTAATAATTGTTTGTCGAAAACACTGGCATTTAGGGACTGCAAATGAGGAAAATTCACACGCTTCCCTTGTCTTGCAATTTCAGTAGAATTTTATTCGCATAAATGTCAAACACTAAATATTGAAGTGACTCCAAAATTAAACTTACACATTACTATGGAATACACGGGATGATTTAGCATAACATACCTACTAGTGCTTTGTTTATCGTTGTTAAATCACATAATCAACGTTAGATGTGAAATGCATCAGAATCAGAAGAAAACAAGTTAAATGCCTCTCTTGTTTATACTGTTTACCTCGCTCAAAAAAAAAGAAGGTATGAACTAGTAGAAAGCTCACCACTATACCAATCACCATGTAAAGCTGTGAAAGCAGTTTTCGCGTCGGTTTTATTCGCAAGTTTCATGAAAACAACTCCTTCTGAAGATTTCACATCGACACCAATATGCAGCGGAACCGCTGGATAGACTTTGTCCATCAATGCTTGCTTTATTCCGTCAACGTCCACCCTTGAAAAAATTTTCCAAGGATTATGTTAACCACAACTTCTTCCTTCCAATCAAAAAGATGGAAACAAAAAGTTCAAGAAATTTATAAATAAATTTGTTATGCTGCTATGATAAAAAGTAGACTTAACGTGGACGTAAACGATAGAAGTGACAATCTATAAAAAGTTGAGTAAACCAATCATTGATAGGAAGATAGAAACAATAGGAAATCTAATATATGAAATCGCTTGTTGTACTTATAGATGGCTCAGACAAGCATCGATCGTCGTCAAATCAATTTTTTCCCATAAGCTTTTGTGAAGGAACTTACAGCAGAGTGGTAGTCAAGTGGTTAGTCATAAGCGAATTCGGCATCATACACGCAGAATCAAATCCGACAGCAGGTCTATCATTAAATTGTACTAGCATTCAAGGTTGAAGGAAGGTAGAAGCAGTCGCATTACATTGGCATCAGTCTATTCATTTCAAATCTCAAACATGATAACAGCGATAAAACTAATAGGTGGCAGCGCACCTCTCTAAGGGAAATTCCATCAATGTTCACCATTGTCCTTTACGTGTCTGTAATGATAACGACCATGTATATTTTGAGTTAAAAGTCATAACAATGTATCAGAAGAATTTCTTGTTCACATTCATATGTAGGTTTCAGTTATAAGTCACTACGAATTAGCGGAATTGAAACGATATTACACCACGTTCTTTGTAAGCGAATTCCTTAACATTACTTTGTCACGTTATCCTCAAAGTGAAAAAATCTCCATTGAATTAATTTTTTTTTACTTTCGTTTTCTTCATAATCTCCACAATATTTTGCTTCTTTCCGAATGTGGCAATACAAGAACTACTTAGAACGAAACTTCGACATTCGGCTGCTTACAAGAAAAATCAAAATGTCCTGAAATTGCAAGTATGCAAATTGGGCTGTATTTCAATAGAAAAGCTGAGATTATAAATTTAAGTCTAGACTGTCTCTAACGGAAACAGGACAATGTTCGTCGCTTAACATCAATAAATTTCGATATGTACAAATAATTAATTTGTTATATGAACGTCGTCTTAGCTTAACAACGGAAAAGAAAAATCATTTTTTAAACCTTCAAATGTTCCTAAAAGAATCACCTCTCAAAATCACAAAACGAAACATGTGTTTTTGTCAAAATGATGACATAAATAATTCCTTTCACTTGCATCACTTGCCATTCCACGGAAGTTTCCAATCTTAGATTGCGTGTGCAGCACTAAGTGCAGTCATTTCCCCAAATTCAGCGAAGACATTGTATAAGATTGACAAAAAAGCTTTCTTCTCCCATTACATTGTAATTTAAAATCATTTAGAATTTTGTACAATACCAGCTACAATACTTCTAGAACATACCAACCACTTCGTAAGAAAACCTACGGATAAACCCATTAAAAATTGTCGCTTTCACGAAATAAATAAGGTCGCGATGTACTCAATCTCCTCCTAATCCACAACAGCCTAGCATTGAGTATTTCTGTGATAGCATATACAAGGATCTAAATAAGCTGATTTCAGGATTAGAACGAATCATAATCGTCGATATACCGCAAAGTGGACTCTACTCTTTAAGAGGTTTGGTGAGAAAACGATTGGTGACACTGATCGAATCTCAAATTCAACGACACTCCATTGAAAATGAGCAAAACGAGCCCGCCTTCATAGCGATTACTACTTGCTCTGTAGCTTTAATACCAGAAAAGTGTCTTTAAACGCAAATCTTGCGCAAACTAGTTGCACCATACCCATGAAAGAGAACAGAAAAATAACATACATATGTCCATTAGAGGCTTGACTTTGTTACAACACATCTAGCAACTCCGATAATAAGTATCAGCCCAAAAGCATGTTTGCATGAGGAGGTGTATTGGTATACGTAGAGAAAAATATTGGAAGAAAAACTATCGGATCTACAAAGCTTTTCTTCAGAATTTATGCCGTCATTATCGACATCGTCATCGTTTCCAAAACTAACAACTACCAAAATGAAAACAACGCCCAATGTTCTCAGTGAAGTATTAAAAAGATTCGATTGCGTATATATTCTAGAAAACAAACTACTATTGAAGACGGCTACACAGGTACAAAGTACACGTTGAACTGGAGACTTTGTGAACCAGAATGAAGAAATCAAGAAATTACTCTAAAACAACGCAATATAGTGCATTCAATCGTATTTCAAGAAACGTGTGCACATGTTGTGTGTGTGCTTTATTTGTGTTTTATTCTGCATCCAACAGTTAAACCTATGCGCAGCTGTTTGCCGTAAGGAAATTCTTAAAACGAGGAAATCTAAAATCTAAAAAATCTTCAGTATATTGGGCAACTAGATAATAGCTTTTAACTTTCTTAAACAACTTACTTATTCTCTGCAACGTCCTCCTTACCGAACATGTCTCTTATCTTCAGACAACGAGTAAGCGCTACCATGGGAATGTTTGGTGACAAAATTTTCGAGGATGATACGCTCTTCCCAAGTGGGGCAAAAGCTGAAAATTTTGAAACAATCACCCATAATTCGCTAACAAGGATATCATAAAATTGGAACAGAAATAGGTCAATATAATCACTTAGTGTTGTTTCATTCCCCAAGCCGGACCAAAGCCTTTGCCATCACAATAATATCACCTAGACTGTCGCACTGAGAAAACGATTACCAAGACATCATCCACAACCGTTTTATTTCAATTATAATTTACACAAAACACAAAATAAGTGTTAGTCACTCGATTTATAAAATGATACGGTCGTTGGCAAATACTAGAAATCCCCAATAATTTAGAAAATATCAAATACGTGAAAACAAAAAACATCATAAACTCAATGATTAGAATAGATAGATTAACGATACAACGTCGAACAGTGCATGGAATGCGCTCCCATGTTTATTCAAAATGACCAAATCTGTAAAGTGTTACATGACAGCTTACAATGCATAAATGTTGGAAAAGTTCATGAAAACAACAATTTCAAAAAAGCATTTGACAACAAAACTACGATTTGTGCCAAGCACAAAAGCTGTTTCTTTGTTGATAATATTGAAACGCCATAGAAGGATAACAAATCAATAAAACAGCATAGAGGTTTATATCAGCGACAGGTAAAATCATGCATAGTTTATAGCCTACCCGATCCTTGCCAACCGGTACGTTTCGCTGGAATCCATCTCCAGACATCACACTCCTGGCCACCACGAAGCATGCGCGTCTCTGTGGCAATACGTGATTCATTGGCATTAATAAAATCAACAGCTCGCTCCCAACGAGCAAGTTCCGCTCCACGTCTAAACACAATATTTAATATAGGGGTTATCACCACACATCAATTTGTAGAATAAAATCTAGTACAAATAGTATTTTCAAAGTATACTGCTCTCCTCATATTAATTTATGAAAACCTAATTGTACATTAAATCCTAACGCTATTCTTTGTATACTCTGTATTTTACGGGTACTGAAATCACAGAAGAGAATCTAACGATTGAACCATAATTTCTTATAGCATAACATGTATGATGACTGAGAAATATGTACCTCTTGGCCGGGGGAAACATCACATCTCGTACATGAGGGATTGAGATGTATTCTTCTCCATTCTCACTTGCTTCACGTACAACATCTTTAAAGAAAATGCCTTATGAGCGTTCCCAACAAAAAAGGAAATATAAAATTTCTACCCAAAATTTTGTCAATGAGATCGTAAAAAGCGGCCTCATCCTTTTCTTTCATTTGAGTCCACTTTTTATGGCCAAAATAAAGTGCAAGCACTCCTGCTGTGGCTGTAAAATGCTCGAATGTCGCAAATGTCAAGTTATCTTCTATGAAAATATGTAATCTTAAAAAACTTACCTACTGCAACAACTAAACTTGGCACTATGGCATACGTGTAAAAGAAGAGAACTGTGTCACGAATTGCACCTGAATAATCAAATGTAGAGCTAAGCATAATCAAGCATTTCACTAACGTCATTAATGACTTGAAATATTAATCATATAATCACCCGATATAGTGTGAACAGTAGCAGCTATTGAGTCTTGTCGAGCCGTGCTCACATAAGCAATAGCTAGTAGCACAAAAAATACAGCAAGAACCACCATTAGTACTGTTGATATGTCTCTTAAAACAAAATGTTGACTCGGAAGGACAAAATCGGAAGACAAAATGCAATACCAAGCCAGTCAAAAACTAAAACATAGGTGATACCAATTAGGAACGCTTGCAGAACTACTGCAATAGGAGTTTACTAATTTACTTCGTTATTCACGGTACAATAGAGGCTTTCTACAAAAATTACAATATAAATTCAAACTAATATCCTGATTGAGGATTTGTCCATAGTCAGTCAGTGAAGCTAACCACACAACTGCAGATGAAGTTGTAAAAAATTGTGTATAAACATTGATAAGCTTAGATATCATTTTAAACACTGGGAATCAAAGCAGTATAATAAGTATTACAGTAATTAATTACATCGAGAAGTGTATCAAAAAAAAAACATCAGAACAAAAAAATTCTAACTTGGCTCGTAATAAAACTAAAACAATCTAACCCAATGACCAACTTAAACCTTTAAATGACTTGAGATATTTGGTCAAGGGGAGACTGGAGGTAAATTTTAAAGCCAACTACATTAAGAAGTGAGTACACCTCAATCTTATATACTAGAAGCCAAAATCACGTTAAATAATACCTAGTGAAGCACAATCTATATGATTTGAGAGGACGTTTGCAGGATAAAAAAGCAGTCAAATTCGAAAACACCACTTTGCACCGTCAATTTCAAGTGAACTTAATGGATATGTAAAGAAGATCAAAACTCTAGACCTATACTTTGAACAAATATCGATCTTCAACCAACAGCATTACACATTAGGTGATCGATAAATACCATATTAAACAATGAAAAAATATCAAATGTGAGAGCTTGAAACATAATATAATGCAAGTATTCGGAGACCAAAGTATGCTTCACTAACGTTTTCGAGAAATCAAAAATGTTTAGACTCCTAAATGTCATAAAGTAGCTGTCATGCCATGGATCTTAGCAACAAATCTGATATGTAGCTTGACAAATGTCTTTGTCCATAATAAAAACAATATAATGACAAGTTCCAAGATGAGAATTAGAGCCATTGGAATAAAAACAATCCAAAACCGTCTTGAATAGAGCCATACAGTGAAGGAAAAAAAGAAACAACAAACTGTAAAAGCTCACCTTCCAATACTATGCTGTTGCACTCGAACCCTTCCTGTTCGAGGATCTCGTTCAACACGGGTTCTGCTCGACCCATGACGAAGTTCATACTGAGATCCCGGCACTTTTCCGACTTTAAACTAAGACGAAAGTACTACATATTACAGTTAAATACTGGATTTGATTAAAGTGACATACATCGTATCCAAGTAGTTTATCCCAAGCCTTGAGCAATGGCGAACGCTTTTGTGCGCCTGTAGTTTGAGTCGTATATATGTAACGACTCGACTCCTGACCATCATCTTCATCATCCTCTTCATCACCAGTGGCGTTACCAAAGTCTAGCAAGCCACGAGAACCTTATTTAACACCTTCAAAACTAGGAAAATATTTTGTAAGAACATTGAATTCACAGCATACCAACTGAAGTGGTTCCAAAAACACTTCTACCGCTTCTGTCAAAAGTCCCACTATGACTGAGATCTTTCGGTAAAGTATAAGGTGTTGTCGTAGTTGTTGTAACACGTGTTGAAGAATGTGTTGAGTACCTAGAAAGTAGTAAAATCACAATGTATACAGCTGTTATATATTATGCATGGTCAAAAAAGACTTCCAAAACAAAAAAATCAAACTAATTAGAAGCACAAGACATATTTTTAAGAAAACAACAAAAAACTAATTCTCATATTATCGATCTATACTTCGGGATAGCTTTCCGTGGAGGAGTTGCTCCTGGCTGATCGCCATAGTATTCAGTACCCTGTGCTGTTGAACGCGATGTACTTGATGGAGCAGTTGTATAAGAGCGTCTAAAATTACGTCTTTCCTTTGTCTATGATATTTCGACAAAGTGCCATGAAAATATCAAAAATAGAATGAGATAAATAAACGTAGCTTCTCACCTATCATTTGATCTCAATGTTTGCTTAGGTAAAACAGAATGAGCTGGTAGACCATCATCATGAGTTGACTCAGGAGTTGACGTGACAGGTTTGCCGAAGACTGCATTTGATTCCTCTTCGTCGGAACCATCTAAAATTAATAGTTAAATTCATGAAAAGGTGTTAATTGAAAAAAAAACGCAATAATATATGTTGGTTATGCTACCTTCATTCTCAGATCGATTAGTTTTACGACGAATATTTTGGGTCACTTGTCGTGAGGTAAATGAACTCCGTGCAGGTGATTTTGACGACGAATGAACATGATGCGTTGCCGGAGCCTGGAACCATTCTTGATCTTCTTAATTCAGTTGTGAAAGGCTCAAAAGACAAAAATCACCTTTTCTTTTTGAGGAATAGTACTAGTTTTCGGTTGACCTTCTTTCAAGAGTTTAGAAAGTTTTTTCTCATAAAGTGAACGAGTTGTCCCCGTGATAGGCCCCACGCTGACATCATATTTTCCAAGTTCATTTCGCAGTTCCGAATCGGAAAGCGAGGAAACGTCCTTCATCTGAAGATATAATGGAACATTACTACCACTTGAATCTACGCATATTACGAAAAACTGGATAATTTGAGTAAGCATAGAAGGCATTATATATAGGAGATAAGAGCAAGAATGTGTCCATGTACTTCATATGAAAAAAAGGCACTATCCTTCTTTCTATAATACAAATACAAAACAAATATAAACACACGATTAAATGAAAAGATATTGAAATTAAGAAAAAAACACTATGCTAAATAGAAAGTAAGAACTAGGAGAAAAGGATACTCATATTAAATCAAACCATTTCGCTACATTCAATCATGAAGTGGGGAAGGATGGTTGATTCTATTCAATCTACGTATGGTAACAATGGAGGCCTGAAATTTCTCCCAGCACTTGTTTAACCCAGAAAATTCTGTTAAGGCTTCTATTTCTAATTTTCACTCAATACAACGAAACATAGAAAAAGCAATACGAGAAAAAAAAGAAACAGTTAAAAATAACCAACATCATCGATAAAAAATACTTGAGTTTCAGAAGGAAAAACCGTTTACGATTCCTGGCCGACCGACGCGGAAGTCAATTTAACGCAGGTTTCCCGCGCATCTGATAAATGTCGCTTGAAATGTTGTAGGGAAATAATCGTGGTTGAAGTTCCCAAGAAGGCAACCTGGAGGAAACCTTTTTGATTCTATTGTGTTCTCAACGATCTGATATGCAATGAAGACATGGACTGACGTCGTACTACAATCACTTCTATAAATTTGCCATCACTGTCCACAGAGTGATGGTACCTTCTGACATTTGATGTGCACTAACAACGAGAGAGATCTCGCACTGATTACGCGGCTGAAACCTCAGAAACATACTACATCTTCTAGGTGCAGTTTAATACACAACAATGAAAAAGCACAGACGTGCTCGTCACCTTAACCATCTTCATCCGCGTTACTATGAATACGAGTTAATGCTAGAAGTGAATGAACGTAGCGAACGCATATCTAAATTTTTTGCTTATCAAACTTTTCTGCTGAACGAAAAATAGATATCATTAAGGATTAAAAGTGGAGTTAGTAGTCCCAAACCATCAAAGTAACTATTTCAACCAATTTAAACCCCCACGCTAGTGCCATTGACCTATACCAAAGTCCACCCTCTTTTATAGAAGTGTATATCATATATTTTAGTGGAAGTAAGAAATCCAAATGCGTCACATAAAAAGTCGGCAATAAGCAAAACTCATCGATGACTCCAAGGTTTATAGTGACTCCACTAAGTGAGTTCCTCATTTACTACGGTAATTAATTTTCGGTTTGATTAAATTTTGAGGAATGAACATAAAGTGTTCTCCCTCATCTGCCTGCTTAAATGGTCTTTCTTTTTAAAATCATATGCTGTATACAAATTTTCATTGATGCATTCTTAGTTTCATTGTTGCTCAAAGTGGTGATATGCTTTATTCATTGTAATAACGACAAGTTAGGTCCGTTGATGAGCTTCTGGCTTCAAATGTAACATCATCTGTGCATATGTTAACTCATCTATCCGGAGGTCGTAAGAAAGAAATTCGCTCCACATTGTGCTCCGTTCTACAACGTCATAATAGTTTTATCGACGGCAAATGTTGATAAGTCATTGATCACTACCGTTATAAGTCTTTAAAATTTCGTACTCTTCTAGCTTTTCAGATTTGTCTAATCCTGACTTGTTATTAGATAGTAAGTTTCGTGATTACTCGAAAAAAGTATTTATACGAGAAAATTAGCCTAGGCATTGATCAACATTATTTGAGGAGAGCGCCCTCCAAGTCGGTTTGTTGAGAAATATTTCGGAATAATTTAAAAATTTAATAACAATGATTGAGTCTCTACATTTCTTTAAACTACAAAGTCATTCAGCTCTCAGCAATTATAGGTTGTGAATAGCATTGAAAAAAGATTTCAAAGGGAGAAGAGCAGAAGTGATGAAGGAAACAGGTGAAACTGGCAAAAACATTCGCTATGTCCGCCGATGCTTCACATATTACAAGACCAAGATGACTGCTCTCCGATTCGATTTGAAACACCTTTTCCAGAAAGATGGAGAAAATCATATGCGTTTAATACTCGATTCTCTTCTGCCTCATTGGTCTACCTCCATATAATGAGAGCAAAGACCATTATGTTGCTCCAAATGTTTTTCTTTCCAAAATTCCACATACTGTTTCGTCGGTAAAAAATTGTACTCTGGCCAGAGAGGATTAGACCGGAACATCTGAAAAATCTATTGCTCATTCTCATTAAAACACTGGCTCAACTTTCCACACTGTAATGTACCTGCCCGAATGTAAAGTTACAAGTCAGTGGAAAACTAGCAGGAAAGTGTTGATGCACAAAAAGAGAGACGTTTACGAGATCAATATGATGAACAACATAGCACCAAATGGAAGCAGAGGGGAGCAATCGTTGATGGGAGCATATAAGAACATCGAAGACGTAGTGAAGAGAACAAAAAAGACGAAAGCGTTTGAAGCCCGTACCATTTTGAC
>KN716232.1:26669-38341 GCA_000816705.1 Dictyocaulus viviparus | reverse complement strand
AATGGAAGCAGAGGGGAGCAATCGTTGATGGGAGCATATAAGAACATCGAAGACGTAGTGAAGAGAACAAAAAGACGAAGCTTTGAGCCCGTCCATTTTGACAGGAAGGTTCTTTCTGCCTTGCGTATGTCTGCGAAACTTGGACATTAGGAAAGCAGCATGAACGAACGCTGAGCCCAATACAACGCCCTAATAAAAGGTGATGCTTGACGTCTCCTGTATCACACAAGTGAAAGAAGGAATATGAAGTTTTTATCTACGTCAACGATCGAAAATCAGAGACGCAGCTGTACACGCAAAGCTTTTAAAGATTAGGTGGGCTGGACAGGTGATGCGCGTGAATGATGAACGGTGGACACGAGCTGCAGATGATTGGATTCCACTGGACATCAAACGCACTGTACGATGACCACCAACCTGATGGTTTGACCTCTTAGCAAAAGTCCTAAAAAGGGACTACGGTGCTTAACGGACCTATCAACTTACTCAAGGAAGCGAATAAATGATAATAATATAACACTAATAAAAAAGAAAAAGAAGGAAAAGAAAAGAAAACTTCATTTCCATGCATATAAATAAACACAGTAATTATATTCTCACTATTACAAATTAGAAATATCCAATTCATATTTGGAAACTCAATTGTATTCGTCACATTGTTGTCAATTTTTTCAAATCCGATGAGGGCGGTATAGCATTCAGTTGAATAGCGTCGTCGAATTTCCGTGTTGATGATGTAGAAGGTACTGCTATAAGTCCATACCAGCTAAGCACCACAACAACCATCAGAATCTTCTGGAAAGTTCGATTGTTTTCCCACGATCTTTTTCAAGCTTCAACGTTATCCGATGAATGTGGTAGTGTTCATTCTTTTCATTTTCTTAAATTGTTTTATAAACAGTAAATGAAAAAGGTTGAACTAACCATAAATAAGAAGTAAATATAGATCAAACAGTGAGAAGAATCATCAATCAGGAGATTTCCCGACTAAAACAAATGTAAATTTTTTTCCAAAATCTAGAAATTTCTTATAGATCATGTTTACAGCCGGGAATTGTTGGTTGTGAATAATCTACGGCTACGATTCACTACAAATTGCAAATGGGACTAGATTTCTTTCCACAGGTCAAACAAAATCGGCAAGATTTCATGTGCACTCATCTCGTTACCAAACTTTATTATTTGTTTGTTTATTTCATGTTTACTACCACAATAAGACGTTATAAATATTAGCTACATACAATGCCCATATCAATTAACTAAATTGAGCCCGACAGCGGGTCAAAGCCGGAAATATGTCCATTAAGAGTCAAGTGTAACACCGAATATCCCTAAACCAAGGACCTCGGTGATCCGGCAGCACACCAATCCGAGTATCTGGCAATGTTCGATCGAAACCCTCTTCAAGCTGTAGTTTTATGGAATGTCTAGAATAATAACAACAAATAAAATGATCGAATCGAACGTGACCATAGTATATCTGTCCTTTTTTTACCGATAATATTGATAAGATAATGCTATATTGATGTTGAGCGATAGAATGCATTCAATGCACAAGTTAGTGTACTTTTATGGACGAGTTCATCGTACCTTGAGTAGATCACGGATAATCACGTAAGCATTTCCGTTGTCGTAATACTCGGTCTCATTAGTGTTTGACATAAGTGAAATCGAACCGATCAGAAGAATAATAACGTATTGAATAATGATAGATAATAACGTTTAAAAAAAATAATGATAATGATAATAATGGGTTTTATAGTGTAATGATAGACTGATAGCGTTTTAGCTCATCTTCAGTCGTATTCATAGGCTAGAGGCCAGTGATCCCGAAAAAATAATATAAAATCCGTCACTCGGTCTAGACATGACTTTACTTGTACAAATTGCATTTCTCATAGTTAATGAATTTTCGATTTTAAATCAATAATTGATCTCTGTAACAAAAATAGTGAATAGGACATTTTACTATTACAAAATGAACTTTTTTTACTCGAAAACTCGAAACAGAATAATGTTTCCTAACGAAAATAGACTTCTTTTCGTGTTATGAACCGATTATTCATGAACGATATATGGTACATCGGATGAATAAGTGCTTGTACGATGACGATGTACTTCAAATCGATATTGATGTTCACCTGCTGGAAGTGTTATCGACAGTCGGAACACATTCCTTTAAAAACAAAACAGTGATTTGATTCAAGTAGCAATAGTAGGTAGAGAAATCAATATGAGTTACAATTTACCCTTCTCGTTGCATTGGTAGTGACATTTTCCATCCAAAAAATGATCCCGTTAAAAACACCTAAAGAACGAAAAACCACATAATGGAATTTATAACGAGTGTTCTAATTATGTTCTCTCGTGTATTTTAATCAATTTTGTCTAATTAAAGGATCTCTTATATTCCCCGCCAATCAACGTACAGCTACAGTACCGCGTGCCGAACTTGTTCAGCTACATCTGTTATTGATAATGTTTCGTTTACCTCAAGATGTCGCGTGCACATTTTATAAAGCATTTATTGATTTCTACGAGAGTTTTCTTGACATCTTGAGGCTTTTGTGAGGAAAAATATGACGAAGTATCAAATTTATGGGTGTAATAAATAGAAATAGAAAGTATTGCTTTCAGTGATTTGTCTAATTTCCAGAGTTCTAGGAAGAATTAACGTTAACGATAAGTACCTTATGTGGGGATGGATCTGGATAGGTAAAAACAACATGGTGATAGCGACGGATTTCCATTGATTGTCTTACACTGAATACGCTTAAAGAGCTGGCTGTACGACTCCCTGAACTTGTAATTACTCAACACGACTGTAACGTAAGAAATATGATATTTTGTTATTTATAAGACTTCTGCTTACAAATATTACCGTACACCTTGGAATCCACATATTGCTGGTGTGTACACCAAATTACAATAGCGAAACATCATCTATTCGATAGTACTTTCTCGAATCAGCAAAAAATCAATCGCCAAAATATGAATAAGCAGCGAATTTGAGTTGCCTCTTACAGAGGAATTCAGCTAACGACTTCACGTGCGTTCGTAACACAGCTTCATTCTACCGGTGCACATAGAGTTGGCTGTGACTTTCACTACTAGATGTGGAGTTGGCTGTGACTTTCACTACTAGATGTGCTGTTCACATCAGAAGTTCGACTTCATTGCCCGAGGCAATATTTTGCCTATCCGCATCTTTCACAACCTTTCACCACCACAACGATTATTTCAATGCAAATAACACTTTTGATTATTTAAAACTTGGCATATCACCAAGGATTATTATTTCAGAAAACATTTTCATTGAAAGGTATAGCATTTCGTTGATAGAGTAAGAAAAATAATATACCATTTTGGAGAAGAACGGCGTCGCTTTCGCCTAGTAGGTGCTTATCTGAGTTTGGTGATTCCTGAGTAAAATTGAAGTTACCTCTTTATCAACTCAACTCGAGTATTGCAAACTTATGCGAACCACATGAGAGAAATCAAAAATATTTTTGATTGCTTTTATCACGGCATCGCTATTTCTTCTTTTTCTTCTAACAACCAACAGGATACATACTAATGATGAAATAAAATCAAGTTAAAATCAAACCTTCCAATCACCTAAGTGGAGATCACGAGGTGTTTCAACATTCCCCATATCGGATTCAGCTTCAATATTAGTTTTTTCCGTAGATGCTGTGTTAAGATTTTTGTAGGCTTCATTAGCAGCCTCAATATCATATTCAGCTTTGTCACTATGATACTCTGTTGATGATTTTGATTTCGACATCACAGGAATTGGTTCGAAATTCTCTTCCATCTAACGAAAAACAATCTGACATGATTCAGAACACAAGCCAATGAAAGACAAGTCAAAAGCCACACGGACACCTTTTCACTTACCACATTGTGTTCATCAGATGAATGTTGTTGATTGAGGAGCTTGTCGCAGTTATCATGAATCTGTGAAAATAACAATTTAAGAAGTCCATTACTTGACTTAAGAATTACCTCACATTAGCAGACTCAATCATGTCATTCTGAAGGTTTGAGGCTGTTCTACCATTTTTCGACTTTATTCGGTTATATATTTCTAAAGCCGGCGCGTACAGTGAATCGGTGAAATCGTCATCTGATGATATTAGCATATCATTTGTTGTAAAAACTCCGGGAGACGTTGTGTTCTGGAAAAGCTGATATTAAAAGCTGACTAAAATATATAACTATTTGGAATGATTGAAAAAAAAATGATTCATTTGTATAGATTTTCGTCTAAAGGTTTTCATAAGGCGTATTCAACTATCGTATTACTTGAGTGAATAGGTCTGCTTCCTCAATTCAGTCACATCATAACATAGTACAATAGTAAAAGAATGAAGTGATCTCTGAAGACATTAGCAAGCTTAGTGGGATCACTGTTTTCCACTAACTTCAACCTCTTCCCATTCGTCAAGTATTTTATCTGGATCCGAGACATCGTCGATTGAGTATTCAGTGCGTACTGACTCCAATTTGGCCATATATTCCAAATAAGCCTGAAATATCCTACCAGAAACTCTTTATCAAAACTTGACATTCACGAAATACTAAGAATACATCTTATCTATCTACCTGAGCCTGTTCATATTGATATTCACCGAACTCGTCACCAGAAAAATCATCTGCATACGGTAGCTCATAATTCTTACTATAGATCTGATTGCATTTCGGCCTTACATGAGACTGAAAAAAACCGACATGCCTTTCTTATAGTGAAAGAGTGCGGATACTTTCACCTGTTTACATATACATACTATAAAAAACATATGAATATGTTCATGCACGACATATGGGACACATGTTTCTATCAATCTGTCAAAAATCGCATCATATTTCAGTCGTATAATGGGAATTTGAGACTCAATCAATCAATAATCATAATCATTTAGTGAGTGATGTTATGTAAAGTTCTCGTATATGAGCACAGTATTTTAAATTACCTCATAAAGCTTGTCGTAGTAAAGGAGTTCAACACTTGACGTATTACACTGACCTCTGATAAAATCACCATCCATTGTAGTCTAAAATGTACAACAATGCTTGTGAGAAAACAATATATGGAAATATGAAAATAAGTATGAACAATCTGTTATACAAGCATTTTGAAGTAATGCAATCTCAGCAATCAATAAGGCTTTATTTCATGGAATTCATAGGGACGTGAATGTTCTAGCGTTTATACTTATTGATTACTTCTGTTGTAGTTAACTTTGTAGAGTCGTCTAGTATGCCACTATCAAATGTAGTGAGCAAACAAAGAAACAAACACTCCTCTCGATTTTACGATGACAACGTTAAGAGCCAATGGCTATCAAAGCAGCTAGAAAAGTAAGATATTGGTATTAAGATTGGAATACCGCTTTGGTAAAGATGGTAAAGCTAGGCGGCGTAGGAAGAAAACGAAATATGGGAAGAAAATTCCTCCATACACTGAGCATTTTCAGTGAATGCCATGACTAAATGGTATTTTATGCGTTGGAGAATACAAAAAGCTATCGATCAATAAGTGACATTCAAATAGAATGACTCAACAAGGAAAAACAAAAGCCGAAAATAACTACTATTGACTAACATATGTTGCACTTGAACACTTGTTGCAAACTAGAAGCTCACAAGAAACAAGCTATGGGCTACGGGTCTAAGCCCCGTTTGATTCGTAGTTTTTGTGGTTAACTCGAAAACTTGGGACAAGAATAAGCTGTATAGGAAGCACCCTATGCCAATGAGTCCTTATGTCAGTATGAGGTCTCTGATCTGTTCCCTCATTTCAGGTTGCCTAAACCGTACCACCTATCTCAATGAAGTTTAGTAAATTTGTATCGGAAGTATTTCTGCTAAGATTACTACGTTATTAAGAGTAAATATGGATTCAATATAATCTAAGACTTCGTCGAAGCGATCTTCCAAATACCAATATTTTATACTTCCATAAAACAAAATTTGAATGAAAATTTGGAAAAACATTCCTGAGTGTTTTTCGAGACCATTGGCACATTTACACGAGCTGGGATTGAATGATCAAAGTGAATTGGTGAACGTCCAGCCACTTTCCTCTCTGATTTCACTGCGGGTTTTCCTTGAGTAGATTCCTACAACAAAAAAAAAAGCGACGTGAAGTATATTCTTATTTGTTATCAGTAGTATGCTACAGATTTTCCGCGGTCATACTGTAAGTTGAGCTAATGGATAAGCTTAAGCATTGATCGATCCATGTAGAATGTGCCTGCGTATTGGACGTGAACGTTACTTTACGAAGGTGCTTAAATGTGAGTATGATCTATTCACATTCTTGAGCTAATCACTCCTTACCAAGTCTATGATGCTTACCCTTCTTGGATTTTTCTGAAACCTATCTCCCAACCCTGCAGGAATGGCGCGATTTCATAGGTTCGGTACAATTTGGACCTTTGAATCACTGTAGCACCTCCAATAATACGCTACGTTTCCTACATATCTAATTGTATAATAAGGATAATTTTAAATAATAGAGTAATCAACGTCACTGTGGAGATGTACTGCGCATTGGTTTTCTTTGTGATATCGTCGCTGGAATGTTTGTAGTCTACAATGTAGATCAAATTCATCAAATACTAGATCATTTTGCGTTATCACATTTTGTTCGAAGCATAAGCAATTATATCGTGTGTCTTTACTATTGTGAGCATTCGATAAACGTTAGTTACCGATGAAAGTGATGACGATTGAGCAGACATTCCTGTTCGGATGCTTTTCGTTAGGATGTCCTTCATCGGTACTGCTGATGCAGGCGGTAGTGGACTTGATGTAGCTTGTGTAGTTTCAGGTTGCGAGAATGACGTCAATTCAGGTGTTGCGTTCTCTCGTGAAAACGATTTTCGTCGTTTTCGTGTTCTCGGTGGAACTGGTTCAATGAACTGCAATTTATTGAGAGTTCTTGTTTTGTTTACCTTATAAGAACGTGTGCAATAAACAATAAATTGTTTTCAAATAATCATATGAACGCCGATTTTGAATCAACATTGGTCTTCATCTACATTAACGTCTAATTTCCGCTTCCAGTACATTGCGATAAAATTTCCCAACAAATTGTTCGTGACATATTTTTTTCCGCTGCTTTGAAACTCATTTAAAATTTAGAAGCATTGTGTTCGATAAGAGGACTATCGCATTGATTTTAAATGGAAATCTTATATTTTTGAAACACAAGCAACACACAGAAGGTATGTAAGCAATAGAAGATTCATTTTCTTAGATATGCTGCGAATTTTGTTTACGTTAATTACATGATAATGTCCGCAGTTGAGGTGTATGGTGAAGACCATAAGAATATCCCAACAGAACTTTCATAATTATCCACGAAAAACAAATCTACCCAGGAAGTATTCTGGCCTAATACTCCAGAAGCTTAAATTTGCCGGGTACTACGTCGAATGGTGGACCCGATAAGAGGCGATCACAATCCGCTGTCAAGTCAGCGCTTCATGAAGCCAGTGCTAGTTATCTTACCCAAATTCCTCTGGTACCAATTCACCGACCCCGGAAGGAAGGCGGGATTAGTAGGTGGTGGAGACGGCCGTGAACTGATTCTGGTCTGCGTCTCACTGTTGCACTTTCGCCGTTCTACAATCAGTTTTATAGAGTGACTTTAAACGTAAATTTCATCTGAATATTGATTGTCGGAACCTCTAATACGACACCGATTGTGGTCGGCGACAGAAAGGCCGTACAAACGGACACGTTGAGCTAGTGTATTAAAATAGAATAGGGAAACGCATCATGGTATTTTCGTTGACAGTACAAATTACTCTGCGGAACTCTTATCTGAAGAAATGTATCGTCGGGATAGAAATCTACCAGAACGACAAGGAGCCTGGTGCACGATCATTTTACATGAGAAGTGACCGAAAGGTGAGTCAGAATTACAAACCTTTGCTTTCTGGCGTCGCTTTTTGAGCTTTTTATGAGGTGCATGAGGATTGCCCAATTACGCGTGGAAGAATGGACACGAGATACGACACAAGCAGAGGTTTCCGGAAGATTTTGCTGTATCAAACACTTCTAAATTATAGCTAGCGCTGTGACTTTTTCGCTTCGCTACGTTTTAACGATATGATTTGACACCACAACCACTTCAAGGATTTCCCTGGACTGCTAATCAGATTGTGTGTCCTTCCGAATATAACCGATCAACGGAATGTTAAGTGAAAGCTCGCTATCCAATTCGGTGAATTATTACTTGTAAAAAAAAGGTTGAAGCCCAAGAGGATGTAACCGCCCCACCTCCTTGGAAGCTACGCAGCATGATTGATGAACATGTTGGTGATACACGATTAAAAAAAAATTAATACGTAGCTCTAAACGATTTAACGATAATGGAATGGGTTCCGTTAGAGGTTTGGGTTCCTATGAAAAGGACTACCACGAAGAATGCGTGAAAGAAAACAAATCGGAACTTGTCTAGGTTTTTGTGCGTGAATGCGAAAAATTTAGCTACTCAGTGAGTTAAACAGTGTGGGTTTTATAACTCTAATAAATTTAAGATAAACTGAACTCACTGCTTGAGAAATTGATGAATCGGCAATACCCATTGCTGAAGAAACGCCACCAAATATTTGAAAAGCAACATCAAAGAAGTAGAATACGCAAAATGTAAGCAGAAGAATACCCATTATTCTAAAATCATTTTTCTAATAAAGATAAAAAAAATCGAAATAGTTGATCGAAATCATATGCTTGTCTTTATAGAAAACATTTATTATGTGAATGTACAATAAGAGAGGATGAATATGAAATGTAAATTGATTTCTAAGAAACTCACGTAACTGAATCGAACATACTAGACTCGGTAGCCGCTCGATGTAAGTCAGTAGGAGCAGTTGGATCGTTACCTACTGGACCGATGATCTGTTCCATAGCATTCCTGTAAATCAACAGCGATAACTCAAAATTCTATGTAGTTCTTCTTGTTCTGTGTTCATCGTCATTTTCAAACCTCTACATCACTTCAACGGAAGACATCACACTGATTCCGGGTGGTACTGTAACCTATGGTAATTAGCTGTCGTCATGCTATCAAGCTCTTTGTGCTAGACATACATGGGATAAAAAACTGGTAAATCTGAACGTTGATCAGTAACAATAAGCTGTTCCACCCGTTCAATGCGATTATGAATTATGGAGGCAAATAAATGAATGTACATTTATATTGTTTAGAGTGATTCACGAGGATAAAACTCTTATCACTTAAATGATCAATATCCTTCCAAATAAATCTTGTACAACAACAACATTAATAATGGAAGGGCAGACTTCTTTTGCTCTGGATGGAATTGAACCTAGTTGAATTCACGTAGCAATGCAGCATCACGTACTGCTAAGTTTGAAGATATTTGATCTCTTAAGATCAGATTAACTTGTTATCCATCCTTATATTTGAGAAACTACTCAAAGTTATAATGGAAGAGATGATAACTAGTACGAGTGATTTCGCTATCACTTACTGATCTTTTTGTGAGGAATCTTCACAAGCGAGGGACCATTTCAAAAAATTTCTCATTGTTATTGCTAAGTTGGTTAAAATTTCATATATATGATCTGTTGATGATTTCGACTCTCCATATGCTGTTGCCATCGTGAGATTTTCTTGTTGTGCTTAAAAAAAATAAACAGACCAGATTATTTTGACACTTTTAAAAACGTAGATCTCATTTTTACTGTACGTCAAAGATCAAATGTATCCGCGTAGACTTCAGAAACAATGAATTTTTTTTCATTTATTAATTTTTACGGAAGAATATCGTTCCATTTGCTGCTTAGGACATTTTGGCTTATGGCTTATACCTCAAATTAGCAAGTCAACCGGTATGAAAACTATGCACCCAAAAGAATGAAATTGAATCAAAAGGTGAAAATAACACCTCACAACATGATGCTGTTCAACTTTCTCACGACGTAATCGATATGAGAAGAGAAAAAAATGAGAATTTCCGTTTATCGATCGATATTGATGACGACGCCTTTTTGGATCGCGCAATCCATCATTTTGCTACTAATTCTTTTTTATTTGACAAATGATATATTGCTATTTTTGCTGGATAAATAATTCAGCGTATAAATTATTCAGTTAAAATTCTAAGGGAGCAGTGGCGCAGTGGTGTAGGTGCCACAGTAACAAGCCGGTTCAAATCAGTACACGGCCGCTCTTTAAACTCACCAAACCCACTATCTCTCCGGAGTTGGAAATATGGTAACAGAGTAATATGGGTAAGATAACTAGCCCTGACATAGTGAAAAGTGGTCAACTTAAGTCAATGTCTCTAATTATTCTGAGTTGACCGCAAAATTCGAAACCTCACGCTGGACTTGAACCTCCGGACTGTTGTTCTTACCCATTACACTGATGATAGCATTCAGCACTCATCCGTTAACGGGTACGATATGGGGAGTCTATATCAGCATTGCATTCAGTTATGTTGATAATTATGGGATAACCCAGAATTTAGATATAATCATAATTTTTATTTTTATTTAATAATAGTCATGATTTTATTATTATTATTATTAAACCACTGTGCAGACTAGGCTAGCGTTCAACCGCTCCCACGATTTCACATTGAACACGAGGGCGTAGGCGCATCACCCCTAAGGGATAGACTAACGCCGAAGCTTATCTTACATTTAAGAAGCATTATTTAGAAAATAGTAAAATCTGTGAAACGATTTGACGTTTCAATTCTCATTTTTGATTTTATTCCATGTAGCATTTTTGTTTGATTTCGTAAATAATCTTACTAGAATCTTCCTCTTAACATAACTAACCAACCTACCGGTTTACTACTAAATTTAGCACTGCAAGAGGATTACCTCGATGAATTTAAATGCATAAGGATTAGGATAAGGATATAAGGATCTCAAATTCCTTGTCCACATGACATTGTAGTGTTCAAATGTCGGTAATCTATATATTGACTTGATGCGAGCAGTATTCTACCAAGTCAGTGCTGTTTACGTTCCTTGATTATTCTGCTACAAGTTAATAGACCTTTAAGGCATAATAGCTGTTTGACTCGGCGCGTATATGAACATTGTATATAATAGTCGAGCTTATATCTCATTGTAGCTTGTCCTTCTAATGCGCTTTACCAATTAATCATTAATCTAGGTCTATGATGTTACCGTACTGTCATGTACGACTATTCCTCAGATAGCTGAGGACAATAAAGTCTTCAATATTGTCATCATTGTTAGAAACTACCAAATCGTATAAGATGATTATAGTAATATTTTACTATCCTTCCTACCTGAAAATGCCATCGTTTGGTGTAGAAATGAATGTCAGAATAAACCTCACTCAAATTTCTATAGGCAATTGCTATCACAAAATGTGATTACCTTTCTCAACGAAATGCCTTTATGTTGTTGTTTTCTCTTTGACTGATTACATAACCTCTTTCTTTTCAGTTTTTTATTCTAGATAACTCTATTGTAATGGTATTGTTCTGTGGCTTTTATCTACTTATTATACGATGTTATTGTTTCCTATAGTTTTTCTGGGGGCGCAGTGGCTCAGAGGTTGAGGTGCCGCAGTGACACGCCGGCCCGAATCAGTTCGCGGCCGCCCCCCAGGCCTACCAAGCCCACCATCCCTCCGGGGTCGG
>KN716231.1:346621-360502 GCA_000816705.1 Dictyocaulus viviparus | reverse complement strand
ATATCACGTTGAACATGAATGCGGGGGCGCATCCCACCACAGGGGATTGATTAACGCCAAAAATTATCTTATCTTATCTAACGAAAAAAAAACATAGGAAAGTTCTTCCTATCTATAAAATAAAAATCTTTAAATTTTTAAATGATTTTTCATATCTAATGCATATATATTTTTGACTAAAATACTTTAAATTAAAAATTTTTCTCTTATAAAGTATATAGAAAGTTACAAAAGCAATCCTCAAAAAATATAACTCAATTACACGGAATCGAAATCTTTGGAAGACTTTATGCTCATGGAAATGTGATGCCGGTTTTTTTTTCTGCGAGTCATTGATCTACTGCAGATCCTCTATTCTATTCAAATCAACTATAAGCTGCCTAAGTAATGTACATGAATGTTAAGTGCTTTTCAAAAGACTTTAATTCAACATAAATCGTCTGAACTCTACAAATTCCATCTTTTTTTTCACAGATGCTAAATTGGGTACATATGAGAAGGTTAATCCGTCTCTCTGAGAAGATGCACCACCCGTTCGTTGTTTTGATGTTATCGTAGAAATGAGTGGATGGGAGGTTGCTGACTTGGAAGAAGCAAGTCTTCTTCCTGTAGGTGTTGCTCCTTGTCCTAGAGTTTTCTGATGCCGATTGACGGATTAAAGAAGAAACACTTGTTTGGCCTGGAGGAGAACTCAAACCCAGCGTATACGGTGTTCACGTCCTCACATTCCATAGGCCTCCTACTATTGATGGATACGCGTTTCATGATAACGTTCATAGGTAATAAATTCAAGGCAATGTAATACCTCGTATTTTGTAGAATGCATATTGTATTATAGTCAATGTACTACGATTAATCGATCTCGTGAAGATCAATGATTTTCTTTTGCTACACATGAATATAATGATCACCTGAATAGCAAATTCTATAATACCTCTAAATAACCACTTCAGGATGTTTTTTAGTGTACACAGAAGAGATTTCAGTACTGTACGAGGCAACATGCATTTGTCATCTAACGAAATATTTGCATATTCTTTGCAGGAAAACTACGAACAATGCAAAGTTTAGCGCCTAGAGTGTAATCGCAGAATGTTTTATGAATGGCAAAGTCATTATTCTATTTAATGGGTCTTATGCGGAATGTGTGAGGAAATTTCCTAATTCTAGGTTTCGTATTTTGTTCAGGAAAATAATCTCATTCTTATTGGTTCTATGAATATTTCTAATATAGTAGGGTTGTTTTTTATTTAAACAACACTCTTTATACATAGTGTTGTTCTCGTCTTCTAACTTCAGATTCTTATATTCCTTATCTGGATGTCAATGCATTGCATTCTTGAGGACTGTGTTGATTTGAAACACAATGCTGCCAACAATATTAGCGTATTTCTTTGTGAAGAGTTGAGGTCTCTGTTTGCAGTTCCTAAGACGTCTTTCAAATAAGAATGGCGGAAAACGGAAAGAATGGATCCGGTGATGCCCGCCCAAACCCAAGAGAAATGACAAGCAAAGATTATTATTTTGATTCGTACGCTCATTTTGGAATCCATGAGGTTCCTTTTTTTTTGGAATTTTTGCTGATATCTCATGCGATTTCATATTTTTAATGCTATAGGAGATGTTAAAAGACGAAGTCAGAACCATTACGTACCGCAACTCCATCTACCATAATAGACACCTTTTCAAAGATAAAATTGTGATGGATGTTGGTTCGGGAACGGGAATACTATCAATGTTTGCAGCTCGTGCTGGTGCTAAGAAAGTTTACGCTGTAAGTATTGCTTTCGTTCAGTTTATAAAGTCGATTGTCTTCTCTTTTTTCCTCTTTGCAAATTTTCACGTAGATTTTGGTACCACAGTGCATATTTGATTGTAGAGAAGACATTTGAAATTAACTGCAGCGGAGGCTTATTTTAGTGGTTTTAGCAAAATAAAGACCAATTAGTTCGAATTTGCCTTACATGCTACAATTTTTTCTCGTGACACGAGGACGTATCATCGTGACGTTATTCTTATGAACTGCATCACATTTCTGTATTAAATTGAATAAGCTTCTTCATAGACTATAAATATGCATTTCGTGCTAATATAGGTGTGGTAAAATTATTCTCGATTCAGATGGAATTTTCGAACATGGCTTTGCAGTCTCGCCAGATTATAAAAGATAACAATCTTGAGGATGTCATCACAGTGATCCAAGCGAAGGTTGAAGATGTAACAGAGCTTCCTGATGGATGTGAAAAGGTTATAGCACATTGAATATTTTTTATGAAAATAATTTGTTCGCATGGTGTACATAGCATGTGTTAGCCTTATGCTTCACCACTTTTGTATGTAAATCATAGGTTGACGTAATCATTTCGGAATGGATGGGATACTGTCTTTTCTATGAGTCGATGTTGAACACTGTAATTTTTGCTCGAGATAAGTGGTTAGCAGAAAATGGACTTATTTTTCCGGACAAAGCTAAGCTGTTTCTATGTGCCATTGAAGATCGACAATATAAAGAGGACAAAATACACTGGTTTGTTATTGTTGTAGTTTCTGTAATCTCTTTGTGCCCATATATTAACATCTGTAGGTGGGACAATGTATACGGATTCAACATGTCTGCCATACGTAAAGTAGCTATTACTGAGCCTCTCGTGGATGTTGTTGATAATGCTCAGGTTGTCACCAACAACTATTGTTTAAAAGAAGTAAGTGTCTATTTGGAAAATATTTGAAAATTTTAATACTGATCGCTTCAATTGATACAGGACAAAATGCAGTAATACGTATTTGTTTGGTTCAGTAGATGTATGAGGACTGGTGTTACAGTGGGTATTATGCTGAGCACCTTAGGGCGACTACAAACCGTTCCAATAACATTATGCGTTATTTCATGTCTGTATCTTTTTGCTTTTGTCTGCTTTTTTGTATAAAGCAACAGTGAAGTGATATGTTATATTGCAAAATTATAGTAACATTATTTTTGAGACGAAAGCATCGAAGTGCCTATGATATGTAGGTTATAGAAAATTGCTTGAATATTAACGAAATGGCCTGTTTTGTAAAATGTGCTAACGTTTGACATGAACTCACTGTAGGTCTTTCTGGATTATCTAATAACATTTGAAGTCAAATTGTTTAGTGACTACTTGGCTTTATTTCAGTAGGAGAAATTTAAAGGAGGAGTAATATAAGTAATTAAATGATTAGAGAAATAAATAGTGGACATCCTTTAGTGGAGCCTTAAAAACAGTTTCAAATGTGGTGCTATTAAATAAAAATGGTAACTTTTGGAATATGCTGATTTAGATTGATTTGTACACCGTGAAAGTGGAGGATCTTACGTGGACGTCAGAATTCCAACTTCGTTGTGCAAGAAACGATTACGTTCAAGTCTGTCCAATCTTTCATTCTATCGTAAAATTATTACTGCTTGTAATCTTTATTAAATTCGCTGTTTGGTTAAATTCTAGGCTCTAGTAACGTTTTTCACTGTCGAATTTTCCAAGTGTCATAAAAGGACTGGGTTTTCAACCGGGCCTGACGTGCAATACACCCATTGGAAACAAACAGTTTTTTATCTTATGGTTTCTGTTGATACTTTGTTAATCTTTTGATCTCTTTTTGACTTAATGCGTTTCTTTCCACAGGACGCACTAACTGTTAAGAAAGGCGAAGAGATCAATGGTACTTTTTCTGTAACACCTAATGCTAGAAATGAGCGCGACCTTGACTTTGAAATCAAGGTATGTGATTGTACTGTGGTGTGTCTCATCTTTAAAATTTTTGTTACCCTATATTAACAATGCTTCAATATTTTGAAAGTGTTTTTATTACGTCCAATATTTTCAGTTTTATATTGGTGGAAAATGCAATTTACCGCAAGGATTGACCTGCTACTCCTAAACCATTTCTTTTTATTTGATGATGGACTTTTATTTTTCAGGTTGATTTCCGAGGAGATGTGTGTGAGCTGCGTGAAGATAATGTCTACACCATGCACTGATTAGCTCATTCATTGGGTATGGAGCACGTCAGTCCTAATTACTGTCAAATTATTTCTTGCATGTCTACATTAATTTCATGCCACCTCTTGTATATTTTATATTATATTGTTGAAGCGTTTTTTATATAGTTTTGATTTAGTAAAACAGCATGTAGTTTGTTTTTATATTTTATGGCTTCATACATTGTGTTAATGTGGACTGAGGATTTCTTGTATTATAGAAAACTCTCCACAATAATCATTAATGAGATTTTTAAGATCTTTATTCTTATTTTGATGATTTTCAGCTCCAGATGACATTTTGCTAATCTGCATTTTTAATCATTATCGATTTGATTGTTCTAGGCGAGAAGGTTTTGTTGTGGGTTTCCTCCCCCACTTTGTTATATGTACGTGTCTGTGCTTTGATATTTACTTTCGAGCTGTTTATTTTGCTATTTTATAAAGATGTTTTATTGTCTTGTGGTAAAATTGAATATGTTGCGAATCAATCACATCCGGAAGATAACCGTACCATGTGTTCAAAATATGTTAAAGAAATTTTCGGTATTGTTTGTTTTGATCATCAATTGTATTTGTGGTGACATTGCTATATAGCCAACGACACAACATCGTGCAAAACTGCTGGTAAAAGTCGTTTCCTAATTCAAAGATAAGTAATATCGTGCACTAGTGCTTAGTTTAGAAGGATAGGGTTATATTGCAGATGTATCCTTCTGGCTCGGGATCCTTTTCTGGTGGTCCTGGAGCAGCTAGAAAAGGTGCAGATATATGTCTGGAAGGAGTAAATGAATGGAGAATTCAAGAGATTGGATATGATGGAGTCGAAAAATATGTTAGGTGTGGATTTAATTAAATAAGTCAAAAGAACTTTTATTCCGAACGTTCGAATTCTTTGTTACATTATGCGGTGTTCAATATGATATCGTGGAAGTGATTGAATGCGAGTATGGTTGTGCAATGACTTGAGCTACCCACTCTTCCTCAATTACGTGGTGCCGATTTTACCATAATTTTTGTAGTACCGATGTACCTACTTATCAACTCCAATGTACGGCGGGCCTGATAGGAAAGCGTGCAGTTTCGAGCATAAGTGCGCGGGATTGGGCCTACTATCGCTAGCACTTCCATTCTTGCGTCGAGCGCATCTTGTTGCAAATAACATTTGAAATCGATTGAAGACCTTATAAAAGCAAAATATAGGTTCTTTATAAAAAATTTCAAAAGTCGAAATCAGTTTTTGATCAATGTAGTGATGAACTATGCGTACTTAGTAAATAATTTTTTCCATTGAAATACAGCTTAAATAAGGTTTGCTTTCCTCGTCTGTAAACGACATTGCTTTCACTATCATAAAGACTTGTTGTTGGAGTTTCTTTTATATGTAGGTAGAAATAGTTATTTTTTCCAGTGTTCTACCATTTAGGGCTAGACGAGAATTCAGATAACCTATTGTCCTATATGAAATAAAGTCCTCACAGCGTATTAATAATACATGAAATCAACTAGTAAAAACGTAGCGGGAATCATACTTTTGATTCCAATATTTCGTGTTCTGTATTTTAAGAGAAGGTGTGGGGCAGGCAAATGTGCCGCAGTCATACGCATGTCCGAATCAGATTCGAGCATTTCTCAGGGCTAACCAAGCATGCTATTCTTCAGAGGTCAGTAAATTAGCATCAAAGAAATCCGGATAAAATAAATAGCACTGACTGGGTAAGAAGTGGTCAACTCGAGCTATACAGAATGACGCTCGCATTTAGTCACCTCCACGATATGACGTTGAACACTGTGTAAGGGCATCCGGCAGCAAGTATTAATCTATTTGAAAGCTTGTACCATATTAGCTTAATCCGTATGTGTCCTAGACCGCCGTCCTTTTCTGATAATGTCGCAAAATTAGCCAGACAAGTAGATTGGAAGAAACTAATAGGGTCCGACGCGGTTTACGATAATCCGAATTTGGTGGTCAGCGAAACGGAAGAGGAAGAGGTGGAAAATTTGCCTTCTTTTGAAAACTAAGCTCGGTTTTTACTTTAATGGTATGCCATGTATGCTTGAATATTTTTGATAGGGTTTTCTTTCTCGAGCGTATAAATTGACATATGATCCATTCTTTGAGAAAACATTGTAATCAACTTTTGTCACTAGCATGCGGTGGAAACAAGGCCGGTGGAAATAGAAGAACGTGTAATACCAGAGGCAGGACCGTGGCACAATGTTGCGAAATTCCTTCAGTACGTTTAATTCTTGAACATGTATGGCAATATTTATTGCTTAGGGCAATGTGTAGTGTGATTTTACCTGGAAAATAAGCAATCACAACTTTATTCGGTACCAACACTTTATATCTGATACACGTAACTTTCTATTTTATTAAGTCGGTTCCATCCCCGAATTTTCAAAATGCGAAGGGACAAACCGTAAATTTAAGGTGCTTTTGAATCAAATTAACTTTTCTCTAGTTAACTAAAACTTCTGTGGGTAGAGCTTATTAAGGTTAAGCAGACTTTTGTATACAGCCGGTATAGCAGAATGTTAAGCCCCATCTCTTGTATATATTGTACTCTTACGTTTACTCCTCGTATTGAATACTTATGTGAATCCAAATTCATACGTGCCGAAATATGAGACAAGAAGATATCTTATGCCATTCGAATCAACTTCTATACTTTCGTAATTTAATTTTCAGTGAATCGCTGCAACAACTTAATGTACTTTTGGACAACCTCGCTATCATGCGTGCTACGGACTACATGAAGCCGTTGACAGTTCTTGATCCAATACATGTTGAGTCAGGAACCATGCAAACTGAAAATGCTTCAGCTAACAAGGCTACTCAATGGGTGTGGAAGAGAAAGGTAATTATTAAATTGTTTTTGAATTGCTCGTGCAAATTTCTGGCTACAGTGAAATCAACTGCCTTAGATGCGGAAAATATAAAAATATGTCCTTACATTCTAATAGCAAACAATTATAATCAAACGGAATTGTAATAAAAACCTATGTTTCCAAATTTTTTGAGGAACTATTTTTCATGAAAGTGATTACTAGGCATTACTGGAAGCGATGAGTGTACTGGAGTTGGCTCAGCGATTGCGAAATGTAGAAGTTGAAGATGAAGCACATCAGCAAAAAAGCCAGTTTTTTATGTAAGCCTGAATGAGTTTAGTTTTTAGCAGCACCGAATCTTTAGTATATTGGAGTGTTTCTTTTTTTCAGAGAGCTGACAAAGATGCGAGAATATTGGAGAGTTAGAAAGACAGGGGATCACATATACGGTGATCTTGGATATCATATATGTGAGTTATTATGTTGTTAATACGCCAATTTAAATATTCATAAAAAAGCAGTAAAATTATTGATTTCTCTTCTAATGTTAGATGCGAATGTAGCTATTTTCGTCTGTGATTTTTGTCTATATTCTCTTATGGGAACCAGTAATAGTCATGTATTAACAATTTTCAGTTGGTTCAAAGTACAATCCGCGGGAGTTATTTGACATTACTAGAGTATCGCTTCCTCATGGAGCTTCGTTTGATCCGAATACATCCGTGTTACAGGTGTGCTAAAGCTGAAAGCTTGACCTAGTACCGAGTTAACATCTTTTGTGTAGTCATCATTTATCTAATTTTTCAAGTTTTGAATTATTTACTCAGATTGTTTCCTTAATTATCATAAGTCTTCATCATAGGTAACTGTGCCGCGTGATCTAACTCGTCGTTCTACATTATCTGTGTCCATTGTGAAAGGTGAATGTATTATTTTTGAGATTCCATCACCAGAATTTTCTTTATGTTATCTTTTTTAAGATGATCATATGAACCGTGATTTGTTCGCCAGCTTAGACGATCAGCAGTTTGAATATATGAAAGTGGATTATAACAAAATTGAATCGATTCAATGGGCTAACGCTTTAACTTGGGCACAGGAGACATTAATATGCAAAGACATTTTTAGCACAGTGAGTTTTTGCGTTAGTTAATACTTTTGGAACAAGTGATTTGTAGTATTCTCTATAATTACTCTATTTTCAATGGGATGTAATTGGGTTGCACCTTGCCTCAATCATTACAATTACAAAACAAAAATGACAGCTCGAGTAGATTCTGTTATGCTAATCTCTATTTTATATTACAATCGACGAAGATGTTTATGTTTTCCGCTGTGCAATTTTCCTTCGCATGTTTTTTAAATAAACTTTGATTTTCAATTCCTATCTCTGAATTAAGTTCACTTCAGCTCTGCTCGGACGCTGTTCAAATGCGGAATCGATTGTCTACAATTCGGGATGGTGTGCTGCTTGTTAGCCTATACAACGATTATCTACTACGAGTTGAACTTAAATATCATCCTTTTAAAGTGTGTCACATTGCTTAAGTTTTTGTTTTAACAGCTAATTTATAAGATCCAAATTGTGTGAAACTTAGGAAGGGAATCTACCAGAGGAAGGCTGTCCTTATTTAAATAGGTTACTTCGCCAAATGATGGTAGCACAAGAATGCACTCGATGGATGCGTCCACAAACATTTGTTTCACTCCCTTTGACAAATCTTTGCGAAGCGCTCGATGCACGTGGTCCGAGAGCTTTCACTGCAAAAGAGGTAGAATATACATGTAAATGCATATTATATATATACATATATAATATATATATGGAAAATATTGAAGTTTTGTTTGTATAAAAAACGTTTCTAGATCGAAAGTCGTGCTTACAAGCCACAGTTTCTATTAGAAAAGCTTATCACTGCAGCCTCACACTATTTTCTAGTTCGAATGGCTTGTGATACACTTGAGGAGTTCTTAAATGTAACACGCGATCCACAAGTAAGTTATCAATGTGTTGATGAGATGTCTTTGATCTATTTTATCGTATGTTATTTCACACACGTTCTATTCAACGTAGTTGCGCTACTATTTTTTTCTTTTAAAGCGATGTGAATTTGATTATGAATGGAAATGTTGTCATTCAGCAATCTTTCTTCTACTTTATATTTTCTTTTATTCATAGAGGTCTATGTACAAGGCCTTCATCATATTTTTTATACCACTTATTTTTATACTTTTATATTCAATGGCGATGGTTACGTTGTACTCCGATACATTCTCAATTCTTGCTAACTTTGACGAACAGAAATTTCGATTATGTTGTGGGCAAGTATGTTTATTCTAATTTGTACAACTTTACACTTATTTCTTGTTTCGAATGCATCTTTTTTATTCAAAAAGCATCCCTTAAATATTAAGAAAATTTTATCAAATCATATTTGTAGCTCTTTTGCACTTTAAGGAGTTAGAATTGCTTCACGACACCGGCAGATAATTAGCCTTGCTTTCTTTTTTTTTAGAACTCATATTAAATAAATACATCGTAAATACATCTCCAGTTGCATAGCAAATGGTCTTTACGAAAATCTGAGCGACATCCAGGCAATGAGAAGGGTCTTTTTTTGTTTTTCCAGGTCACATTACTATATTCGTGTGTCTGCTACATCAATTTCTTTAGCCTCCAAAGATGGCCATAGCGTGGACTGTTATCGCGACCCGAATCAATTAATGTACGCTCTCAAACATATGGTTAGAATTAAATGTTAATTTGTAACTATTGATTATAACTTTTGTGTAGTGTGAAATCAATGGAATATAATCAAAATTAGTTCAATGTTTTATTCAGCTTACATATTTTAGGCATGTACATTTTTGGTGACATCAGTTTCCACATTGGGAAAAGCATTGTGGTTTTATCAGCTGCTACACGCTAACATGAATGCAATGGATGAATATGGTCGTCCAGCGCCTACTTTGTATATGATCAATCCCGATGCGACAATGTGATTTTTGCGATTTTTGATTTTTTAGACTTTGTATACAACTAATTAATTAGTACTCCATTAATTAATAGACTTACTCTACATTGACACATTCAAATTTACTTGATAAATAAAGAAAAGAAGTATCGAGTTTGTTAGAGGGTTTTTAGTAAAACTTGATGTCATTTTCAGTGAGGTATTTCTGCGATTTGGTATCGATTGTGACCCACAAGTTCAAATTCGAAAATTTCAAGGGACCGTAAAGGTTAGTGCGCTTGTCCATTTTTTTTTGAATGAAACTTTCGAATCTGATAAACATTATGGTTACTTTAAGATTTGTTTCAGTATGAATCATTGCCTAATCGAATAATTTTCTCGTTGTAGTACGATGAACAAGTCCAAGTACCATTTACAACGTTGAATTACCGTAGATTAAAAGGCAGTACAGTATGCAAGAAAATGGACAATCTGTTTGGTGTGTTTAGAGATATTGATGAGTAAATCAAATAGTGGCTGAAGTTAGTATAGCGTTTCTTGCACCTCACTTGATCTTAAGTCTCACCATACTTGCTGCCAATTCTAAGCATCACTTATTATTTTAGCATTCATTATCACTGTTTTCATTTTTGCATGTAACATTTTATGAATAATGTAGTGTTCTCATTTTGAAAATCTTTGCAGTTTCTTATTTCTTAGTGTTAAATTCTTTAATATTTGATTTTAGTTAAGATATTAACGTTGAGGATATCTTTAATGTTGTTGTATCGTTGTATTTATGGATGGCTTTATTTCTGCTGAAGAAAAAAAGTGACAACTGCTGATTTTTGAAATTTTGAACATGCATTATAACTCTAAAACGGGTTCAATAAAGTTGAATAATCCGATTTGATTGTGGTGTTGTTATTTATTGTGAACGATATATGAAGCTCTAACATTGCAATCTTGTGAGTGGAAAAGATAACTGTTATGAATGTGAAAATTCACATTCCCTTATTATGCGATTTGTTCCATATTTAGCGTTGCATATTTTCCATATTGTGGCCAATATGCATTCATTGGATAACGCAATTATTCTAAAACGATGGTGACAAAGGAGGTTGTGGAAGAGAGGATAATGAAACTCTAACCTTTACGTGCACGATTGTTTCATATTGATATTGTATATTCGTGGACATATCATATGGTTGGTATCAATACTAGTACATATTAAGTGTGTTCCCATAGAATTCTCATGCTCTCATGAAATTCTCATGCTCAATATCCATTTGAAATGTATTTCACAGAAGTGTATGACGTTATTAACTGAGGTGCATCCCATTTACATTGCATTTCAACGTCTGACTATAAGCATTTTGAGCACGTAGTGGCACAGTGGTGAAGATGCCTTAGTGACACGTAGGCCCGAGTCAGGTTGACAACTGTCCACAGGACTAACCAAGCTCGCCATTCTTCTGGATTTGTAAAATAGTACCGAAGAAATCTGGGTAAGATCCCATAGCAGGGATTGATTAAAGCTTAAGCTTATCTTACCTTCTTATTAAATCAGCATACGAAACTATTTGAAGATCTAAGGTTTCTATAAAAACAGAACGGGGATGTTATATTGGAATTTTTACTACAACTAGATAGTCAGAGAATCAAAAAATTAGATTTTGTATGAAGTAGAGCAAAAACAAAACATATCCAATCGATTATTGGTCACAGAAACTATACAAAAAAACTAAGATTAACTTTAGCCGCGCTGCATCAACGCGACCGTAACTACTGTCGGGTTACCCGCGAGGCAATGTCTCGACAGTTTAAACATTGATAAGAGATAAAATTAAGTAGTAAATTAGAATAGAGGCATTCCAAGCAAATAGTTCCTGTAAGCCTTATATAATACTGGATCGCACTCGTTTACTGGCGATTGTTGATTAGATATGCACCTAGAAGGAATGATGCACTCACTCAATGATCGTAGAACGTGGGACTCGGTAACTACAATAGAACGCACATCCGTTAGTACAGGTTCGAGTCCATAATGAGGTCTCAAGTTTTACGATTCGTTGAGCATCATGAGGGACATTACTTATAAGAACAAAACCATTATAAATTATCGTAGTTGATAGAAAATAAAAAGATTTGGCAATGAAAGATTATATATTCATTTATTAATGAACTTATGACGTAAAGTTCGTAAGTTTCAAAATACAAAGGCCTAACGGGGATCAGTTCCAAAGGTTTTTGATTGTTTGTCAATAAAGCGAGTTGATAGTTTTTTAGAATACGGTAAGATCAAAAAGTGTCACGAATACAACAAGCTCTTTTCCTTAGCAATTAACGATCCAGTCTATAACAAGTACTTTCGTAAATTATTGTTATATTAAAAGAAAACAAAAAAAATCTCGAATACAATCAATAACGTATTCCTCGGACGAGTTTTTGTTTTGTTTACTGTTTTGTTTATTAATGAATTTCCTTGGTGTTCATCCAATGAACAAAATTATACAGATGTCATGTTATCTTAGGATATACGATAAAAATACGATGTGGACAATGTGAGGGATGCTAAAGTGTGAGGCAAATGGAGGACAACAACAAATATCAACGTTTTTCAACGTTATCGGTTTTGATGTAGGTTTCCGTTCAGCATAATAAATTTCTGCTGTTAACTAGAAGTTTGAAGCTTAGATTCTCCTAATAAAATAATCACTAAAAATTTCTTATAAAAACTTATTGAATGATTCAATATGACATTCTCAAATCTTCAGATTCCATGAATAGCTTAATTGATGATTAGATTAACACTAAACAATCAATAAGAAAAATACGGAGTTATGAGGTAGGCTTTATATTTAATGACGAGAAGCAAAGTCTCATTAATCACTATGATGTTTGGAAGAGGTTCAATACTGACCTTATTAATTGCTATAATGAAATGAGTTCTGAGTTAATATATCTCCTCATATTTGTCACAAATCTTTATTACTTCAAAATTTGGACGAAGATTATAGTTTTCCTTGTGCTCGAATTCTTCTCATCTTTCTTAGCGTTTTTTTTTTCCATTTATTTTTTCTTTGCTCCTTAAAAATGACTAAAAAGATCGAGTAGAATAATCATTGGATGCTTCATTGTCTAAAGTGCGTTTGTTCTAATATAAAGCCTCATGCAAAAAACAAAAAAATCCCTCATGTTCTAGCTACCGTAATCAGTCAGTTTCAATTTTCTTTTGTTGAACTATGAACCTCTGAAATCGAGGAAAAAGTGGATGAGTTATAATTCCAGGAAAAAAAAAACCAAACGATGAGTTTCCAGAATTTCAGAACTAAAACATTACTCGTTATAGAAGAATGTAGTTTGAATTAACTTATAAGAAATATTGTATTTTATAAGATTTTAAGAAAAACTCATTTGAAAAACTCAATCACATTTTAATGTGTCTCATTAAAAATCCATTAGTGCTGAAAATTTCCGCTGAAAAAATCTCGTGTTAATATGATATTATTTTGTTCAGTTAATTATTTATGAATTTTTAAAATGTTCCTTATAACAAATTAGTTCTTGAAAATTTGATGAGGTTTTATTGAGGTTTGATTGAGGTTTGATCTCCAATATCGATCGATGATTGAACGACTTTAAACAACGGTTTAAATCGAGCTACTATGAAGGAAGGATCTCTCTCTATTTATTTGGTTTTTTGCCCTCATATTACACAACATAGGAGGATTTCATAGACTGATGACGTCACACAGTCTCGATCAGCTGATGAGAATGACTGATTCCGTTATACTAACGGAATTGAACTTACGTCCATAAAACGTTGAACTCATTAAAAGAACAATTTTTGAAACGAAACTTCGGTTTTTTTTTGAGGGACAAACGATGCTCTAGCGTTTTTCTTCGGTACGTTTTCCTCCATTTAGAGGATATTTTATAAGAATTAATGAAATTATTCATCACTCATGTGTTTTTTTTCTTCTAGAGATGAGGGATTTATGTTTATTTATGTAAATATTTTATTTACGTTTATGCACTGTTTGATTTCGGCGATATTTTTTCCTGGTAAATATTAAACGTAAAGTTTTTGTT
>KN716231.1:308128-329104 GCA_000816705.1 Dictyocaulus viviparus | reverse complement strand
ATAATAATAGAAGTAACGATGATAACGATAATGATAATAATTACTATTAATGATAAGTAGATAATTATATCAATAATGTTAGTGATAATGAAATCAATAGCTCGCCTACTGATTTCTTTTTCTTAGTATTTCAGTAGATTTTTAATAATTTTTTTCTTTGTACTTTGTTTTTCCAGAAAAATGTCGGTCAAGCAGGTGGAAAAGCACGTTTGGATTTGAATGTTGAGAAGGTACTACTTTTTGAACAATGTTAGATCACAAGCAATACTCTCAACTAATCAATAATTCAGGCGTGGGCGTTAGGATTCACCGGAAAGAACGTAACAACAGCAATTATGGATGACGGAGTGGACTATATGCATCCGGACATAAAAAATAATTTTGTATGCGTTGTTGAACGTTTTTTTTATCGACTTATTTGTTGATCTACACAAAAAGCTCCATCTCGACATTAATCAAATGTTTTAGAATGCGGAAGCCAGCTATGACTTCTCGTCCAACGATCCGTTTCCATATCCACGATACACTGACGATTGGTTCAATTCACATGGTACAAGGTAAGATCCATTTCGTTACAAAATTTTTCCAAACAACAATAATTCGAAGTCATCAGAAGCTTGATTGCAGCCAATAGTTTTATAGTAGTACATCATTCCTCATAGTGAAAAATTCGATCTTATCATGCACCGTAATGCACTGGCAATTAGTGCTGCAATGATACTCAAGTTCAAACCCACTTCAGAAAAGTGAAGCCTATGAGTCAGTGGATTGATACTCCGGTAATATCCTTAGTGAAATAATCTATAATAATAAGCACCACTGAATTGCTTGAAGATTGCTCACACCAAACAAGCTTATAGACCATGCTTCCATTCAATTATCTACATGACATTACTGGTTTTGAGGAATGAGTTGCTGATTCCAGAGGCATTAATCATTGCTAATGCTTATCCTATCCTAATCTTGCTGAAAAATATCACATTATGAGCTGATCAACGTCTGTGTACTAAAGTCCAACTAGTATTACAGTAAAGAAAGAAATGAACTTAGATGTGCTGGAGAAATTGCTGCCGCTCGTGATAATGGCGTTTGTGGTGTCGGTGTCGCCTATGACAGCAAAGTAGCCGGCATTCGAATGCTTGATCAGCCATATATGACCGACCTTATTGAGGTAAGTAATGTTCCCTATCGATTTATTCTTATAAGGCTTAGGATGCTATCTATTTGTAAGTTCTGGTGAGTTTCAAACGAAAAGTCAACCGAAAATCTCATGGATTCCGATTTTTATCCGAGAAATGTAAATGTTTCTGGCAAAATAACTGTTGTACAACAATCTGTCTATATTTTCAATTAATAAAAGCATGTTGGACCACATTATTTGTTATTTTATGGAGGTTGTTTGCTTAACGTATGCATAATTCTTCAGTAAATAATTGTTCTATGAGGACTATGCTTTTTTTTGTCTTCACAATGCTATTCAATTCTAGGCCAATTCAATGGGACATGAACCAAACAAAATTCATATTTATTCTGCCAGTTGGGGTCCTACTGATGACGGCAAAACGGTTGACGGACCACGTAACGCAACGATGAGAGCTATTGTAAGAGGTGTAAACGAGGTAGTCTATATGAATATAAAATATATCTATTTGTATGGTCATTTGTAAAATTTAACTACTCAATCATATACAATCATATACAATTATGTTTACAACGTATACATTTGCATAAGGTTGTGTAGTAGTGGAACTACCACATATTTAGGTAGTTATTTTTTCTAGTAGGCAAAAGCATTCAACCCTTTGAGGTTGATAAACAGTATCTATCAGATTCACTGAAGACGAAACTGCAAGATCCGTTCTATAAGTTGAGAAGCACAGATTTAACAGAGGTTGATCACAGAAATTTATCCTATGGATTAAACTCACATTCAATCACTACATGGAGTTCATGAAGTCGAATTGATTCTCTAATGATTCACCTTTAATGAGAAAAGTCGATGAGGTCACCTCTCGAAGGCAAACTCTTCAATTTTCCTTTTGAACAAGAGAGGTGATAGAGATTATCCAATATTGAAGGGAAACCATATGTCAAGTTGATAATATCATTACATCAAATTCAGCTGATCGCTGCACGATCTCCGTGTTAATTTGTTTGTTTTTAATAAATATGGTAGGTCACAACAATATGGTACTGTACCTTACGTAGTTTTTGACCACCTGAGCTAGGTGAGATGTAAGCAAGTTTCTCGTTCACCTCGTATCTACAAGTGAAAACCAACCACGAACTAGTGACGTCAGTTAAGTGAAAGCTTCAGTATTATGATTACTGTATATATTACTGTATATTATCACTGTATATCATATACTATTGCTTCAATCATAATCTTTTTCACCAAAGGTATGTGCCTCGCATTCGTTGTCCTTGTTGTCGATGATCTGAAAGGACCAGTCTGTTACCAAGTCAATGCTGCTTACCCTTCTCGATTGTCCTGTTTCCAGTTTATCCTGAGGGATGAAAAGCTTGATTGGGTGGTGGCCCGATTCCAACCTATGTGTTCATATTCGAGCCCTCGCATCACTGTGACCCCTTTTATCATTTGGTTAACGTCGTCTATTATATTATTCATCCGTATAAATTGATAAATTCATTACTGAACTGTCTACAACATCATTTAGGGTCGTAATGGCCTTGGTTCGATATTCGTCTGGGCATCTGGCGATGGAGGTGAGGACGATGATTGTAATTGTGATGGCTATGCGGCATCAATGTGGACGATTTCGATCAATAGCGCTATTAATAACGGAGAGAACGCTCACTATGATGAGTAAGAATAATTGAATTCTATTTTTTTTTCATACATTTCAATACTATAAAGTATTCATATACGTGTAAAATTCACTTAGTACCTCATTCTACATCTGTTATATTAAACATTTGATTTTTTTTTCATGAAGCTTCTTCTTTCATTTTAGAAGCCAATCACCGTAAAGCAAAATTTGTGGGAGGGCATTTGCAATTCGATTGACAATATATTAATTATCCTGAGAAATTAACTTAAGTAAGCCGTTTACTTCAAAAGAAAGTAGTGAAGTTCAGTAACAGCGCCAAGAACATAGTTGTTGTCACTCGTTGTTCCGTTCAACAGTTTGTTCCTGCAAGGTAGGAGTGATAGTTGAGGTTATTTGAGTGGATTTCTTCACCGCAAGAAAAGATTATATTTATGTGATTTGTTAATACAACCCTGGGTAGTTAAACCTAGATTCGTGCATTTCAAAGGAAATAAGATAGTGTGATTATCAATGGTAAGATATCACGAGTTAAAGAATGAGGGTAATAAATATTAGTCAAATTCAGTGATCAAGGTATGAATTGAAGAGGTTGTAGATAAAAGGAAGAATATGTTAATGCTTGTATGCTTGACGTCTATTTGGAGTGGACGGGCTTCTTCTCATATCAGTTTTCCTCACGAATTATCCGCTTAGTACAACTTAGTGAGTCATCTGTCAAGCGGTGGCATGAAAACCGCGACGCTCAGACAAAAAAGAAGCCTCTGGAATCATTTAGCATTCGTAAAGGGCATTAAATTTTTTGTTGAATACATAAAATTCAGCAAGTACAAATTATTTTTAGATGATTGAATTTAGGAGAACAATTCTTCGAGTGATGCGGTTATGTAGTTTTACTAAGTTTAAGTTACTCATACATTTAATCGTCATGTTGTCCAACTTTAAGTGAAGGGTTGTCCCATGATAATAGTAATCTTCTGAGGCATGATAATGATATTCAGATCGTGCTCGTCAACACTCGCATCGACGTTTTCAAATGGTGGACGTAATCCTGAAACCGGAGTTGCAACCACCGATTTGTACGGGCGGTATGTCGTGAAATTGTCGCATCAAAGTCAGAATGCTATCACTTATCAGAACATTTGTATCATTTTTTAAAAGTCCGATTCTTTGGGATTGAAAGCTTTTATGAGAAATTTAAATACTGTTGACCTAATTAAACTTGAAAGCAATGTAGAAGTAGCATGATAAATGGTTTTATTAAATTTCTTTATACGTCTTCAGTATTCTGTTTTAGCTGCACTCGATCACACTCAGGAACTTCAGCAGCTGCACCTGAAGCAGCCGGTGTGTTCGCACTAGCACTTGAAGCCAATCCCAAATTAACATGGTACACTTCGTGTTTGATCTATTTTTTCAATACGGATATGCACAACAAAATGCTAGATGCAGAAGTGAAAATGATTTTATCAAAGAATTAAATAGGATTTTTTGAAGGCGTGATCTTCAACATCTGACTGTACTCACATCAACGCGTAACTCATTGTTCGATGGACGCTGTCGTGATCTTCCTGATTTGGGACTATCTGTAAGTGATTTTTTCCACTACTCTGTATGCACTTCAAAAAATTGCTAGCATCGCAGGGCTCTGGCAAGCATAAGAAATCGAAAGACAATTGTACGCATTTTGAATGGCAAATAAACGGAGTTGGACTGGAGTACAACCATCTTTTCGGTTTTGGTGTTTTAGACGCAGCTGAAATGGTACGTCTCATACTATCCGTATCTGTTAAATATAAATACGCTTAAACAGTAATCGTGCTGCTTAAACAGTTATTGTACAATTATAGGGGACTATTCATTATAGTTTGTATTTCTACCAACACACAAAACATGTAGGAGTTTAAGTAATTTGCATAAAAAAGCTGAAAGTGTAACAAGAAAAAAGTCATAGTTTCGACTTTGATTGATGTTTCATGTAATAATTCTATAGGTAATGCTTGCTATGGTATGGAAAACAGCTCCTCCGCGTTATCATTGTACTGCCGGAACTATAGACACTCCACAGTGAGTTTACTGCTACTAGAATTTTCATCATATTCGATAATAGTCTTAGCATGAATCCCTATTCTAATACTGACGACTGATTATATGATATCACCAGATTCAACGCCAAACACTGGCATCTGGCTGTTTTCAGTGAAATTCCTTCAAGTGGTAATTTGATTCTTGAACTGGATACTGATGCTTGTTTTGGAACGGCAACCGAAGTACGATATTTGGAACACGTACAAGCTGTTGTTTCCTTTAACTCCACCCGAAGAGGTGATACTACGTTGTACTTGGAGTCACCGATGGGTACACGGTGAGGGATTTCCATAATCATCACATAAGATTCATTTACTCTCTCTCTATACATATAGTGTGTAACTTCGAACGCATTTTAGGAGAAAAAATGTGGATTATCCATTATTTCTATTTACTTATAATCTTAACATTAATAAGCTGACAAAGGAATATGTATTTACTTCTTAGGACGATGATTCTGTCTCGACGCCCAAAAGACGACGATGCAAAAGATGGCTTCACAAATTGGCCGTTCATGACAACACATACATGGGGTGAAAATCCGGTTGGTAAATGGCGACTTATTGCCAGATTCCAGGTGAGGTATATTACGACAAATTTCAAGAAGACTAGATTATTCTCACTGTTCTGTTTTAGTTTTTCTTTCTGTTTTTTTTTCCGTAATTTTCTGTTCAAGACATGATTTTATAAGCCATGTTTGCCTGAGTTATAGAAAGAAGCGGTGCAGTATTTTATAAACATCTACATTCGTTCAGTTATTTACCGATAGATATTAAAAGCAAAAACGTTTAGTGAAAACCTTGTTTCAATCCAGCTGGAAATTATCAGCGAAGCAAAAATATCTTTACAAATCGATAGATTTTCAGTGCAGGTAGGATGTATATGGAATCAAATGTTTCAGGGACCTGGTCAACATCATGGCACTTTGAAAAAGTTCTCGTTAATGCTTCATGGTACTAAAGAACCACCGTATGTCGGTATTGAACCGCTACTTGGTCATGTGAATTCAAAACTGCAAGTAGTACAGACAGCACATAAAAGAATTTCGCCATGAGAACATCATTAGGGCAAAATTAGTATGTCACCATTTATTTTCTATTATACATTACATCTGACATTTTAATCGATAAATAAGTCCAATGACAAATCAGATTACTATTCGGTTACTGATCAGTAACAAGAAATCGTGTTGTCCGGGTTCACCCAACCTCTTAATGACGTACTTTGCTTGTCCACATCTCTGTATTTAGCATATATGCGGGATCTCAATCGTCAATGATCACTCATAGTCAGAAAATTCTCGCCGATCTCCATTTTCATTCCATCTGTGTTTTATAAATGCTGAATAAATGGCAAAACTGTTAATTGTAGATAAATGAAGACGTTACATTTATTGAATTCACATAGTTATTATTACAAAGAAAATCATTGACATTATCATAGTATGAGGTCGATCTCCTTCTTAGGAAGGACATATGACATCAATTTTATAAAATAAATCGAATAAAGCTTAGTGTTATTTAATACATATCTGCTGAATGCACTTTCAGCTTGATCGTAATTCACGAGTGTTTCCGAATTTAGTCTTTCCAATTACTTGCGGTAGCCAACTCCTATCAGATTACTCCTATTCTATTTTAACAAACGATCCCAGTACTAGTTCACCTACTCAGTACCACTGGGAATCGTTATTTGCCCGGATGCAGAATCGACCAGGGCTTGATCTCGGATAACGATCGATGCAGCATTGCAGTATTGTTCTCTGTTCTTAAATATGAAATCTATACTATAAAAATGTAATATATTCTGTTAATCTTAAGCAGATAGTGAACCACACTGTGTCGCATTTATACAAAGAAGTGCAATGAAGCAACTCACGTCATTTTCACTGACACGTTCTACTTTTTTTTCAACAAATTTCTTTTTGTGGAGTGTCTTTCGGTAGATCTCTTAGTAATTGAAATCATAGTATACCAAAATGTTCTGAGAAAAGCTCCTGTCTTTTACAATCCACAAATATCCAAGGGAAAGATTTCAACTCAGCCATTTTGTCAAAATGAGTTTTCCGCTATCAAGCTTTCTTCCAGAAGCAGCAAACTCATTTAGTCAATAGAAATATTGAGTGATATCACATAGAACAAATCGTTGTTGTTCTTATATACGTTATGAATATATGACATTCCTAACAAGCTTGGAGATTCTTGCTTAACGTTTTATTGAGCAGTTCAATTTTACATTTTGAATATATATATATGTTTAATGAACTGAGGATCCTCATATGAGTGAGAGTAAATTTCTAATAACATGTTTTTTGATCGTCACTAGTGATTCTGATCGCTCCATCCATCAAAATAATAGTAGCCATAGAGAAACAAAAGTGATAATGGACGAGTTCAGCTGCAAATCAAAAAGCCTATTAATTCCGCCCAATAAGTATTACGCTGTACCCGACGTGCAACAATTCTAACAGCATTTTGGACGACGTGATTACGAATAAAATCATAAGAATTCCGTAAAAATAAAAGTGATCACGTATTGCACGAAAGCTTAACAAATAAAAATGATATCATCCGAATAAATTATCAGACATCTAGGAGGTTATTTGATGTCTTGTAGTGTTTTGAATATTTAGCTTACTAAATATCACTCCATTGTATTGAAATGAGGTAAGATAATTGTTGGCGTTGATCAATTCCTTGTGACGAGATGCGCCTACGCATTCGTGTTCAACGTGATATCATGGAGATGGTTGAATGCGAACCAAGCCTATACAATGATCTGAGTTGACCACTCTTCACCAACTAAATGCTGTTTATCTTACCGATATTCTTCTGGTACGATTTTACCTCGGAGGGATGGATGGCTTGGTAAGCTCATGCGACCACGAACCTGATATGGACCTGTGTATTACTCTCTAGTACTTCTACTATTGAGTCACTACGCACCCCTCCAGTAGTAGATGATACATATGTCAATATGGAATGTGCAAGAAGAAATAAAATTCTACACAATTGAGAGAAAATTTCGGATAGACACTGAAAAAAGAAAGAATTCGCAATGAAGACAACATCAATCGGTCACGTTCAAATGCACATCGGAGTTTTTATAACTCATTAACTCTTCAAATTACTTTGCTAAGTAGACGATTATCTGTTGTGGTTATTTAAGTATTGAATTAAAACATTGATTATATTTGTAAGACAAAAGAGAAGTTTCTTTCATACATACAGTAATTCAGGCTGGTCCTGAAGGAATTGGCTTAATTCATTAATAAATCTATTTACATTGTACTCAGAAAAAAAAAGACAAATTGATTAATTGCTCATCTTTAAATATTTCATCTTGAATACCAATACGTTTCCAACGCGAACAATTATAAGACGAGGAAAAAACCTCAGTTTATGAGTTGAACTTTGAACGGATATGAGTCCATGTATAACAAATCCATCAGTACAACTATGAAGTACGAAAAGTGCTCATTAAGAAAAGCTTATTGTTTAAGAAAATTACCCCATATTATGACACAAATTTGCTACATCGACACCAGAAATGATGAAAATATTTATGCTACAGGAAAAAAAAATGACTTTGAAAAGTACGTAACTCAATGAGGAAAATGTCTGTACTGCTAACTCACATGCAGCATGACCATATAGAGTTAATGAAATCCAGATGGATCAAAGGAATGCTAAAATAAATACGTTATTTGTTCAAGAGTTATTATTATTAACTGAACTCAGATACGTTTCGAGTACGGTGAATCATACTGCTGCTTATAGTGAACGCTATCGTCTAACGTAGAAGCTCATATGTTTGCAGCTTAATGAATTTAAAGATGATAACACTAAATTTGATAAGATAACATTCATATCAGAAAAAAATATGAACAGACATGACCTATACAAACTGAGTCGAATACTAAGCTTTTGTTTGAATGGTGGACATCAATTGGGCGAACTGAACAAAGGGAGAGTGGTATGATCTTCGATCTATCGAGTGATTCTCATTCGATTTTCAATTTATTTCCTCACGTTTTCTTTTTCTTTTATCATTAATTTTACACAGTTTATATCATTTAACACGATGGTTTTGTTACTTTTAAGAAATAGCTATTAAAGTGTTCTCTTTAGGAATCAAAATAAAGAATTAGTATCGATCAGTGAGTGAAATCGAGTAGATCAAACACAACACTCAATAAGACGCTTTATATCATCACAATCGGTTTAGCTATCGTTCAACAGTCTCTAACGTTCAATCAAAATTTTATAGCATCTTTTTCTTCGTGATGTTTAGATTTATTTTCAAAATTTCATCTAATCAAGCAAAAATATTTATTGATTTATGTTGTTGTTATTGTTTACATCGTTTCGAACAGTACACAACTATGAATGATATGATGTTGACGATAATGTTTACATATTCTACAGTATTTGAATCTCAATGGATGTGATTGTTTTTTCTTTCCACATGGGACCGACATGTACACATTTTTCTCGCTTTTTTTTCTCATTATGTTCTTCTTATTCACTCAAACGATTACACACATTGATAAACCAGTTGTTTTTCGTTTGAATAGAAACGATTTTATGAATGTTTCAAATTTTTGAGTTCAATTTTTTTTTCTATTTAATTAAAAAATATCTTTTTTTTTGCTATGAAAATATCCGAGTTTTCATTATGTTCATTCCTCACGATGATCAATGACGTTTCTAAGATCGCTTATCGATCGATCGATCGATCGAAATAACGAAGATTTTTTATTTTTTGCTTACGAACCGTTTGGTGTTTATTTTAATGATTATCCTAATGAATAACGAAGAGTAGCCGATACTGGAAAAATTTTTTAATCGTAATTATGTCAATCTTTGATCTACATGAGTCAAACAGTGAGGGATGTTTGTTTACAGTAGCTCAAATCTAATAAATTTTCTAATAAATAACATGGCAATTATTATGCTATGTACTATTACCGTTTATTTTATTTTTTTACTCTTCAATAAACAATGAGGAAAATAATTGAGTGTCAAAACTTTCCGTTTAGATACTCACTACTTTTATTAGTATTTTTATTATTTAAGTTTTTGAAATTTATTTAAATTCAATTTATAATTTAAAATGCTGATTTGTATCACGATAAGACTTAACAATAAGGACCAGAGGATTATCATTAGCTTTGGTCTATGACATTAGTATAAGCTGTGCATTTTTATTTGAACTTAAAAGTGAGTCTATTCGTCGACTTGAGATGAATCAACTGTGCTTATCGTTCAGGATTATTCTTCTACCTCCTATTCACCTACTGCAGAGGTATGGTAGATCACCTTTGCCTGCGGGCGATTCGAGCCTGAATACCGTTGAGGTGCTCCCTTACACCGCTCTACTCTAACTCATGTCGCTTATTATTGTGATGAAGCTTTGAAAATTTATTTTATATACAGCGTCATTTATAACAGATTTTCATCCGATTTTCTTAAATAATTTACAATAATATTTTATTTTGTATTTTCAAATTTGTTGATTGTCCTATTCATTTTAATTAGTAATTCTTCCATCTTTATCAAATCATTGATCAATTAACATTTTGAAAAAAAAAATTGAAATTTTCTCAACCCTGACGTCATTAACGAATGTTATGAATTCCATCGTTTCATTACAGATGATGAAGCCAGTGACGTCATCGAGCATTCACGTGTCTTCACTATGAGTTTATTTACTAGCTTTACCTTTTCTTCTGTTTTCCTCCAATAGGTACATAAGGATCTTTCGATTTATTCTATTTGATCTACGTGTAATCAATTTTGCATATTTTTCGAATCTTTTTTTTTCACTCTTTAACGTTATCACTCAAACGTCTCTCCAATTCATTAAATATTTTTCTGCAATTTTTCGTCATTTAATCGACATTATTCATTTTATTAGATTAATTTTCAATGACCTTTATTGGTTCCACTTGTCTATACGTTAATTGAACTGATTCGAGCAATAGCGATAGAAAAAAAAATCTTCATTTGCTTTTAGTGTGCATTTTTTTTCCTCATTCTGTCGTTTGAGGTGAATTATACACACCATTCGTTTATAATCCTCAACAAGTTCAATGACGTGCGATCGATTGATGCGTATAATTTCACGAGATCAATTCATTATTGAAATTTGTCCACCGTTTGTTCCTCAAGGCGTATCCTTGATCTACATGACTTTTAGCAATTCCGCTTATACGGAAACGCTCTGATTCAGTGATTTGAAAAGTTAAAAGAATATTTCTATCCGTCTACGAATTCAAATCCAAAAAGAAATTTCCGTTCTTTTGACCTCATTTTCTTTCTAGTTTATATCGATCAAAATTTTTAGTCGACCCTTTCGATATATTATTGATGTGGTCAAAAAATTTATTAGTTAATTAAATTCAAATATGTATGAGATTTCATATTTTTCTTCCGGCTATACGAATGGTTCCTTCTATCAGTATTTAAATTTTTCACTATCATAAACCTCAGTGCACTCATTGATTTATCCTCAAAACAGTTTCAATGAAATATTGATGTGGTCAAAATTTTCACTCACTTTGTTGTCTACTTTTCGGCAATGGCTTTTCTTCTGAAGAATAAATTCTATTGAGTTCATTTTACTAATAGTTTTTTATTTAACGAATTATAAGCAGTCACATTTTATTGAAACTATTTTTGCATGTTTATTTCAGAATTATCAGTTATTTTATATGTCAATAAAATTCTGCTCTGCATGAATGGAGTAAAAGAGGTTTTTTTTACTTGTTTAAAATTTCACTCATTCAGTGAATACGGTAACCCATAGGGTGATCTTTGATCATGTAATATGAATTGCTCTTAGATTTTCTAACCTCAATTTCTTGTAATTATAGAGAGAACTTTCTTTCTACTGTAATCCTAAGAAGAAAATTTGCTCTCTTCTATATTTTTCCTCAAAGCTGATTTTGATTTCTCAATGAGGTTTTATATAGCTTAATGAAAGTTTCGATTATTAACCATTACAATCTGGTAGTTTTTGTTTGTTTGTTTGTTTACTGGGCCGTTTCTCATTGAAGAGAGGCTTGAGTGCGTTCCGTTTGAGGTTCTACGTTTTGCGACGAACTCAGCATCATTGTAACCTCTCATATCTAAAAGAAAATAAAAATATTGTATCGATTATAAATAGAAAATCAGCTGATTCTGTAGCATTTCTTAAGTGCAGCCTCAATTTCTGCGTTCTGCGTTTTTTTTAGATATCATATAACTTAAAATTTATAATTGATTGAGTTATATATAAGGAAGAATAGTGAGGAACACTATTAAGCTGGCAAGCTTTTTTCTTTTCGTCCTCGATAGTTTTTTTCCTATTGCTTATCTTTTCCAAGCACTATCGATCTAAACTTGGAGGAGTGCCACAATTTTGTATACTGAAATTGTGTAACTCATAAAGAAAAAAAAAACTATACTCTCTCATTGTTGAGAACTAGTTTCGATTTTCTTGTGAAAACAGTAATCTGTGTGTAAACGTGAATTTGTACGAGCTGTCGATGAACACCTTGTGTTTATCTGCAGTATGAAGTTTTTACCACTAGTCAGTCTATGCAAATAGAGAAGCATTCGTTGAGTGACAATGAGGAAAAAAATTGGTTTGTATTTACATAGTTTACATTCAAAATTGAATATTCACAAGTGTTTTCGGTATCGTACCTCAAAACTTGACTCACTACTTTTTCTGACGAACTATGAATAATTTTGGAAAATTTTTGCAACGGTACTTGCTAAACTCACTAGAAGACGAAGCAATGATTCTATTTATTTGTTTACTCACATGTTAAACAATAAACAGAATTTCAATTAAGCTTTCAATAGTTTCAAAAATGAACATGCAGTTGTAAAGGTGGCGTAGCCCACTAGATCGAAAATGCTGTATTGCAAACCGGGTCAGCTCTCAGGCAAAAGAGTTTGCCCGTTGAGATCAAAAAGCTGGTTACTACACAGTGACTTGAGTTGACTACTTTTTCCAAACCAGTGCTGCTTATTTTTCCAAGACTTCTCTAAGAAAAATTCACGGACCTCGGAGGTATAACGGACTTGAGGCAAACGCAAATTTGTGTACGCTGACAACAACATTTTAAGCACTTCAACTAAATCACTATCAAGACGATTGGAAAGTGCACTCTTATTGGTCAATCACAAAGCCTGTCTTATTCAGATATATGGAGGTATTTACATGTATGTGACTCAATTTGAGAACATAATTATTGACGAGTCGATGAAAATAAGTAGAAAAGAGGAAATTAACAACTAATGAGGCAAGAATAATCTTTGATCTACATCTAAATAGAATTGTTAAAGACCATTACAAAAAAAAGTTAATTCAATATAAGTCAATTTTGAAGGCATAAGGACCGTCTGCATTTTGCAATTAGTACGTTTTTCTGTTGACGGATACAGTAGAGTTTCAACAGAAAAACAGTACAGTTGTTTTTATATACCAATGATCATTTATTACGGTAGAAAAAAAGGATGAAAAAGAATTACTTCAGAAACCAGTTTAAAAATTGTAATTCTCATTGTTACAATTATTAGACAATGACGAGGTATAAAAAAGCTAGAGAGAGAAAAAAAAATGCACTCATTTATCCTCAATAATATTTGTTGCCGTTAATAGATGTGATAATTGAATAATGGTTGCGTAGTTTTGTTTGTTTATCGTTTACCTCATCACTCAAATTATATCGGATATGTCTTTTCATTCTATATAATTTCATCCATTTACTAATAGTATTAGTAATCGATAAAGTTGTTTTTAACAATGATTTTCCTCAAATCGAGGAAAACTATCCTCGTTTTTTTTTCTTTTGATGTGAATGATTGTCGTAAATAACGGAGCATTACTAGAAGATTGTAGTTGAATGCTAGATGTTGCAAAGTTACGCAAAAGACAGTTCATTTCCTCGCCTAGACTCATCGTGACGATTCCCATTTGAGGTCAGTGACTTCATACCTAGTTAATAGTTTATTTTCATTTTTTATTATTTTTAATTTATTAAAAGTTTTCATTTAAAGTCTATGTAGAGGCTATTTGCATTTATTCACCTCCACAGTATTACGATCAAAAAATGCTTCCATGTTTCAAGATGGATGACGTCAAGGTTTATCCTCACTTACTAATCAGTTAAACCGCAAACACTTGCAAAAATTGATCTTTTGACCCTCAGAGCACAATAATTCATCATTCCTCAGTCTCCCTATCGTCTTCATAAAATAACGAATTTGTCTTTCCCAGGTTGATCGATTACTACTCGATACATCAACAAAAATTCAAATATCGATTTTCAAATGCTAGTATTTCTCACTCGATTCAATATGTTTTATTGATTTGTTATTTATTTTTTGAGTTCGTCTACTGATCATAGATGAAGCTGTACAGTATTGCTGCATCAGTCGTGTACTGTACCCTCCTTTAGGAGGTAATGTATGAATTTGATACTGTTGTGTTTGTTTTTTAGAGTTATTCATTATTGTCATTCAGAATAGATGCAGAGGTTATTCAGCGGAATACAGTACTCCTCTATCACTCGATTACTGTTACGTTTGTCATGGATTATTAGGTCCCTTAGATGTGAAATTTGCCTAACACATGAAGTCAATTTCAAATACCTCAATCTTTAGTGTTTTTGGTATTTACGACTAGAAATTATATTCAAATAAGCATACACCCTCACATTGAATATTTTAACTTACCATATCGGCTTAGCTTGACCGGTTCTTTTTTTTTTCAAATGAAAAAACTATCTATTTTTTATAAGGGGTGTTTCTTATTCACGTGAATTTTGGCTGACAACAAGTTCAACTTTCGTACTCATTCAAACTTATGAAACAGATTTCCTCCATAACAATTTCTATCGTCTTCTAACCAACTAGCCAATTAGTAATAAAAATATTAATGGAATGTATGAGAATTGAGGAGTTCATGAACTCTCATTTGAACTCATTTTGAATTTTCGCTACTATTTCAATCATTATATATTCGAAATTTTTTATATTTGAAACATAACCTGCTTCTTAATGGTAAACAAACAATTTTTTATCAAAAAAACTATTGTGAAGAAACAATCCTCACATATTACTGTACTGTAGGAGTACTGCTAACAAGACAAGCTTTAGTTGCTTTTGTTTTAGTTACGAGTTTTAACAGGTTGGTTGTTCTTAGAAATTGTAGGATGAGTCTAGTGTACGACCTCAACTGTCGTTTCAAATAGAAGTACAATCAGCCTCAAACAAATACCAAGGCGGCATTTTTTTTTTCTTAAATGAACGTATTTCTATTCAATTTATCATTCATACTTATTAGCAAAATCACTTATAAGAGTGATAAAAGAGTGATGAGTGATAAAAAACGAGTCAACAACAACATTATTAAACTCATAGAGTGAAAAATTCAATAGTACTGACTTTTCATCCTAGATAATAGGAAGTATACGAATCGATTAGATCGAAATCGTGATATACCTATTGATGTTGAAAATGAAATATAGAATGGTTTAGAAGATCAAAAGTATAATCGATTTGACCATAGAAAAAAACGGTGAAAATTTGTAACGTTTTGGAACATTAAAATGAATTCTCCTTATTTATGTGGTGTATATTTTTCTGTCATGAATTTTCTATTCTCTACTTAAGTGCACATGTCAAAAATTTCATTAATTTATTCAAATGTATGTTGGATGGTTGAGCAATCGAGTTATCCATTGAGGCTATAGCGAGTCACCATAGCGAGTGACATTTCAACCAGTAACTCCTCCGATACTTTTCGTCGTTTTTCGTTCCAGAACAAATCAAAGTACTACCTGTTCGTGCAGAAGAATGGTGACGCTGATCGAGAGGGAAATTTTCTAAGAGATAAAAAAAACTCTATAGTGGAACGAGAGTTAATTATGCTGACGTGAAATCATTGGATTATTAGAAACTGGATTATGTATAATTTGTTGATAATGAATAAACATAAATCAATAACATGTGAAATCCACGTGATTTTTATCGTTAAGCGTTTTAAATCGTATTTCTATTCTGAAATGGAAATCAGCATTTTTTTTCTGCTCACAGAAATGTATGTTTTGAAAAATTTTAAAACCTCACTAAAACGTTGGGTAGGTTTTTTTTATCTTTGAAAGTTTTTATTCGGCTTTATGTCTATCCAGAACTGCAAGCTTACAACTATTCATGCATGCCAAGAGCCAAGCCTTTTGTTCTGTCTCACCTTGGTCCATTATAGTTTTCTGTATCGATTGATTAACTGATTAATTGATCGATCAAAGTTGTTTATTTATTTTGAACTGAATGAATTTTAATCGGCAATGAGTTTGATTGAGTACAAATATTGCAACAAATGAAATTTATCATATCGTTGTAACCTAAAAATAGTTACAATCTACCGTTCAGATCTACCGTATCGTTCTGTATAATTTGTTTTTCTAACAATTCGCTGAATTTACAATGCATAAAACTGAACGGTCATAAGTAGGCTTTTTTTTTTTCATCGTTATAAAGGCAACAAAAGAAAATGATTTCGAACTCACTTGATATACAAAAATGAAACTCGTTCGTTGCAAATTTCTATGCTGCAAATTTTTCATTATATAAGCATTTCTTTTTGTCACTCATCGTTACTTCTGAATATCGTACGGTATGTGTTATACAATGAAGATGAGGATGTTCGTCTTGTAACCATCTTGATGACCTCGTCGAGTATATCGACGTAAAAATTTGACACTGACTCAAACTCTGCCTTATGTTGTAGTACGGATGGATAGTTGTTTTTGTAAGCTGAAAATCTTCATTTAGCTTATCGCTAAAAATAGTGCCTCAATACCGCTCTACTATTGAATCCATCTAAATGGTATGGAAAAATTAGCCTCACTTTTGTGAACGCTATCTTATAACTTAAGAAATAATTTTCATAGTTAAAAAAATTGATAAGCCGTTGTTATAAGCACGTGGTGAAAATCTGGACCTCCTTTCTGGATTCTACGAAGATTTCTGATGTCATCAATTGGACCAACACTTCTATAGAAAATGATTTGAATACCAACTTCACAAATGATGATCTATGTAACCCTATAGGGAAGAAAATCAAGGCAAATAAAGAGGAATACTGTACGTAGATCATACTGTACTGTATATAAGGTATTACTATTTTTTTCAAAACTTGAACCGTTCAAAATAATCCGTGTCTAGCTTTTTGACTTTTTTTTTCATTATTTTTTTTACGCTGTTCATGAGTTTGATAGTGACGAATAAATAAAGCAGAAAAATTACGTCCTCAACCTTTCAGCCTCTCATTAGAAGTGAGTTCTTTGATTTTTTTTTTCCAAATTTTTTCTTCTCATGAAACGATCGTCTTTTATGCACATCAAAAACGTTCAGTAAAAAGAATCACATTCAGGATTAGCCTATTACGTCATCGAATATAACAATATCATTAGAGCATATTTTCGTCCAACGTCTAAACTTCTTAGAGGAGATGCAAGTTTGTTCCCTCAACTAATGTTTTTTTTTTTGATTTTGTTCTGAAATTTAGACTGATGTACTTTCCGAAAAGAGATTTGGAATCTGTCCACTTGTTTGTTTGTTTGTTTGTTTTTTACCGCCTAAATCATAGATTGTTGTCATTTTGTATAAATGAAGTAGGAAAAAAAGTCTTCTGAATGTTTTTTCCTTCAAAAAATCAATAAGCATTTGATGAATTAGGATGTTCCAATAATGTCTACGAAATTTTCTCATCGTAAGAGAAATTTTAGTGGGCGAATTGTCAAGCTGAACAAATTTTTTTTCTTTCATTCTATCGAAACATTAACGAATGTTAACGACAATGCTAATTAAGCAATTTAATGAATTCTACACAAATTTCTAGCTTTTCCTAGAAGCTTTTTCTCTTCAAGCAGTCTGTGAGTGACGTTTTAATAAAGTGCGAATGAGTCCGTAGGCGAAATATTGTTAAGCTAAGCCACCTGACAATGAATCTCCAAATACAAATTCTTTTTTATTCTAATAAAAAATCTTATTGTGCCTGTCGGTTTTCGTGGACCAATCGTGTTTTCTTCCTCGTTTCCTCCTAGAAAGATTTCATAATAGCATAATTAATCGCAGCTATTTCAATTAGTTCATCGAGGGCATTTAATAAAATAGGTTTCCGTTTATTTTTTTCCTTGTTTACTTTCTGTCAGATCGAGTAAACATATCCTCGTCTTGCTGTTGCAATACTACTATGATGGATTATGATGAGTTTGAATATTTTGCACACTTCATACGCTTACAGAATCGACTGCCTGTTACTCGAACCATCACCTCCCAGAAATGAGGTCAAGTTTGTTACCAATTCCACAAATGGATTCTTTTACTAGCTGAACACTGAATGCTTCAATCGATTTCTTGGTGATGTTTCTCTTGCATTCTTTTTTCTAGAGTGCTCTTGTACTTTAAGTGGTTTCTTTCCTCTTCGCACATTCTAACTGAGGAAAACAACATATAAGAAGGGAGAAAGCCTTTTTCTTTTTAAAGCTTTTTTCAACGTAAAGTAACACTGTTTGGATCAATATAGCTTTTGGTTTGATCTATCATTCTAAAGAAATGCGCCTCACATTTGTTGTCTTGATGTTACCGTGGTAGTCAAATGGAGGTAGTTCGTTCAGTGACTCGATAGTACCGATCTGTTCTACCGTTTTCAACGCTCCTTAACCATTTAGATTATTCTGGTAAAAATTCTACCTCTGAGGGATGGAGGGATTGTTTACAGTAGTGTCAGACTTGAATACGCGTATACGATATTCAAGCCCAAGTGTCACTGTTACTTCCTACCTTACCTCCACGCGGTCCTAAACAAAGTTATTAATGTCTACTATTACTGTCTACTAGTTGTGTTCCGATCTTACTAATTTTTGATTCAGTTCAAAGATCAAATCTTACATTATGTACTGGTGAGATTCTTCTTGCAAAAAAATTCTTGTACAGGTTCTATTTTATTAATTCATGGGTCAGTGAGGTAGACAATTGTGAGGAAAATTCGGCAGTAGTGCTGATGTGAGTTACTGTAAAAGTTGAAGAAAAGACTAACTCATCCATAAATGTTTTTCTATTATTCTCATTCTTATTTGTTAGTTTTTTTTTGTTTTTTGATTTATGCACTTAATTTAGTTCTAGTTTGAATAAAATTCAAAATCTTTACGGAGTGAAAAGTATTAAAATATTTTTGAAATTATACATTAATAGATTTTATTTTTACTATTGATATAACAGTTTCTTAAAAATATTATTGATTGGAAACACTCTATGTAATATTACAGAGTAGATCATCATATTTGATCAATAAGAGCATTATTGATTAGAGGAAAATTGGATAACGAATATCAACTAGCTTCTCGTCACCACAGAAAACTTATTTTATCTCCAGAAATTTTCAATATAAACTTCTTAACACACTTCTATTCTAGTGAATAAACTGCTCCTTCTTGGTACGGTACTCCTAATAATCACATCTGATCAAACTACCTTGATTTCCCTCCTTTTGAGGTATTTGGCTTCTTCAGAAATTGATTATGAATGAAATACTAGCAGAAATATAGCATTTAGAATGATTAGTAGCTTTCAACTTTGGAGGGAAATTCTTATCACCCAGCATATGCATAATGTATGAACATTAATTAACTCAATACGTATATATTGAATATCAAATTAATAATCAATAATAGAAAATTTTCAATTTTCATTAATAGGATTAATTAATAAAGAGCTTAACAAAATATAAAGGAATTTCTTCCCATCTAAGCAATTCGTAAACCTCCTCGTTAAGAAATTTTTTCCTGTTTCTTTCTATCTAAATTGTATTCATTCACGTCTATCTCTTATGTTTACAATTTCATATTGATTTTTTCCTCGTGAGGTGCCTAAGTATTGCCTTAAGGGTATTTTTATAAATTATAAGCGTTATAAGAATTAAGTTTTCTTTTTCAAACAAGTAAAACTATGACAAATCGAACAGCTGGTTTGATAGCTTCAAATCACTACAGCCATCATAATATTATTTTTTTCCTACTGTAATCAGTCTTATCTGTTTTGTTACTAAAGAATACCGAAAAAAAATCAATACCAATTGTTATCAATAACTCTTACCTTACTGAAAATTGGTCTTTTTTTTGATCATTAATTTTGACCCTATATATTGTCCTCTTTCTAAATAGTCTCCTCACACTATGAAAGAATAGAGGGAAAAGAGAGGTTCAATGTTCTATCGCCTACGTTCTACTTCATGTCTGCTTATCACTCAGTCAGTCTTACTTAGCCCATAAAATGTATGTAGATTGTTGATCAACTAGTATTTGTAAGTAGATCATGAACAAGAGTTAAATGATCTTCATTGTTTCTCTTCACTTAGTCACTTTAAAATGGCGAAAAAACTATTGCTGCAAAAAAGGAAAGGAAAAAAAAGAAAATAAAGGATCAAATTTAATATTACCTCAATATTACTTAGCATTTGGCTTGTTGCTAAATCTCAATGAGGGCATTCAATTGAATTAAATTTATCTGGAGTCACTGTTTTTCTCTTTTGTATGAAAAAATAAAATTCAATTATTGTTGTAGTAAACATTTAATGTTGTCCAGATTGTTCGAAATATTTTCTTCTAGTTACCATATAACACACATATTTAAGAGTAATCAAATGAAGGTCGCATGGCGCAGCTGTGGAGGTGCTGCAGTGATACGCAAACACAGATCAAGTTCGCGTCTGCCGCAGGCATATCAAGCCCACCTGGTCGGGGGTCGGAAATCGGGTGGAAAACATTGTCTTGTCTCTCTGGGGTCGTCGAAACATTTGCCTCAATGAGTTTTTTACCGTTTTTTTGTATCGTTTTTTCATTAATTTTGATTCAAGTATGGTCATATGCCACAAAATTCAACATGGTGAAGCTTTTTTGCCGCTTTTTATTTACTTTCATTAAAAAATTATTTTATACACAGAAAATTTTCATAGCCTTAGAGTCATTTTTATTTGGTTCTTATCAAAGAGAAAAAAAACCAGTTATTTTCTTCAGTCAAAACGAATACAGTAACATAAC
>KN716231.1:271502-308028 GCA_000816705.1 Dictyocaulus viviparus | reverse complement strand
TCAAGTATGGTCATATGCCACAAAATTCAACATGGTGAAGCTTTTTTGCCGCTTTTTATTTACTTTCATTAAAAAATTATTTTATACACAGAAAATTTTCATAGCCTTAGAGTCATTTTTATTTGGTTCTTATCAAAGAGAAAAAAAACCAGTTATTTTCTTCAGTCAAAACGAATACAGTAACATAACGAGTAAGTATAAGCATTGACGTCATCTATCCTTGAGTGATAAGCTATGATTCCTCAGTTTTTTTTTCCGTGATGTCATCGAAGTGATGGCATGCAAGTGGTCTATAAATTGCCTTGTGATAACTAGTCTCTTATCAACTGAATGCTCATCTTCACAGATTAATCTGCTATCAGTCCACTGATCCCAAGAGGACAGAGGTTTTGCCTGGGGCGCAGATTTGATCTCGCATATCATTGTGAGGTCTCCTATCAATGTGCTACACGGATTTTAATGTGTAACATAACTAGCATAATTTATATAGTAATAATAATACCGATAACAACAATATCAGCTGTAATAATGCTAAAAACAATGTCAATAAAAATGATAGTAATAAAAACTATGAGAAGAAGAAAAACGACAGGCAATCAGTTTTCAGGTGAAGAAATTTTCCCAAAAAACTCAATTTGTATAAATTTACTGTTTTCGTCTCATTGAAGATTTCATTCATTTGCATAAATTTGCTTGATTATTCAAATACTCAAATTTTCTTCTAAATGATTTATATCGTTAGTGTTAATCGTCGGGAAATTTTTGAAAGATAGTAACTTTACCGTACTGACAAACATTTCATTCTACAGTCGCCGTAAGGTGCTATCGAAACGACGTCATCTATGTTCCTCGATGACGTCACGTCATATTTTGATCAATCACATTTAAGTTAACTAGACGATCTGATAAACTGCTTTCACATCCAACAGACGACTTATTTTTGTTTGTTGCACTCAATTTTGGGAGGGATAAGTAAGCACCTAGAAGTTTTGTTACAGTTTCATTTTTTTTCAGAACACTATTTCGAACAGAATCTCCTAAGGTGATTTATTTGCACCCCTAGTATTTCTTAACAATGTACTATTTTGTAAAGAGTTCAGTATTAGGATGTAAAAACTCACGAAAAACGACATATTTTCACCTCATAACTCATCAAAAATACAATCCCTCTGAACTTTTTGCCTATCACTTGCAACTTGTTCTTATAAAGATATTTGTTTCTAGATAAAAACAGGCAGTGATCTTTGTGTTTGTTTACTTCAAAATGCAAATTAGTTTACTCTACCACCATTGCAAACAAACGCACTGAGAAATACGCATCGAAATAGTGTTTTTTAATATATATATATAGCAGAAGTAGCAAGAAAAAGTAACTTCGGACTGTTAGCATATTTTGAGGCGAAAACTCACGTATTGAGGTTAAGGCATTTCCAAATTTGCTCTCTAAAGACGGTGACCTCAACATCATTTTTCTTTTTGAAGGAGTTACAGTTTCATATCATCGAAAAAAATATCACTTTGTTCATCACAGTTTTCTGATTCACTATCACTTTCTTCATTGCAATTTTTCTGATTCACTCCTTATCACTTCTTACGTCACGCAATAAATTTGCATAAATTTCATAACAAATTTTTGTGTGTTCCACAAAAAAACCTGTCATTGCCATTTTTACGGGTAAAGAAGCAGTGATGAGATTCAGTTTGATAAGCAGAAAAAAAAGCCGTGATAACTAAAAATCAATACGTATACAAAGATAAAAACAAGCGAAAGATAATTAAAATTGAGGCAAAGAACACCATGCTGCGTGATTCTCTGAACAGAGTCAGAATGAGGAGATGTGAACTCACATAATCTGCCCGTTATGTGCTAATATATGCTAATAAGCAGAGCTTCTGCAATGAGACTCTTATTTTTTTTCTGCCATCTCACTTCTCTATATTCATTTTTTGTTTCTCTGAATGAGGTTCAATGAAACTCTTGATTAGTTCGATGGCAATTGGAGATCAAGTTTTGAATCTGTTGATGATGTTCATGAAGACAGTTGTCATCATATAGTGAATATTGATGAAACTGACAAGATATATCGATAAGAAAGTGGATGATATCATTCGATACGTCTCTCACATCTTCAGCTACGTCGTTACGATCGGATATGAACCTGTGTCATGGAGAAGAACTTGTTTCACAATTCGAACATGAGTGAAGTGTGGAACGTGTTAAATGTACTTTTCCACACTAAACATGTTATGTTGAAACGTAGAAAGGAAGTTGTTCTACGGATGTTCTTGTGATCAGTTGCTGTTAAGCTGCTTAATGTTCGATCTTTCTATAAATCCGGTTTCGTTGTGTATTTCTCTATTTATTTCGACCCATATTAATATGCTAATTATTTTGCCCAATTATCAAATTCGCATAGTTATTATTTTTTCAAGCCGTAGGAAAAAAGCTTTTATGCCCTGAAGCTTTAATGTTATTTCTTACAGTATCGTTCTTTGCCCTTCTTTTCTAACGTCCATCTAATTCCACCAATATTGATTAATTATTGATTGAGTCGATGGATCGGAATTGTTCTCATTCATTTGTCATAACGGCTAAAAATCGAAATAAATCATATGATTTCTTCGTATGAACTTATACATTAAGTTCTTTCAATGTCTATTTATTAACTTATCAATTTTTCAACTCAATGAGTTTGCCTCATGACTTAATCGATACCGTTGATCGCATTACAAGTTCCGACTGGATAACGATGATCGTTGGTCTGCGATATTATTCAAATTAGTATATAATCGCAATGGTATAATTTGCATTTGATTGATAACAACATTTTTTCCCATCGATTATTCATTGACTCGTCTATTCCTCATCTAATTACAATATGTTATATGATATTTTTACTATTTTATTATTGTTTTAATTGTTATATTTTATTAATGTAAATTATTATTATGGTATTGTTTATAAAAAGGAAAAAAATTTTTGAAATTTACTATTAAAAAACTGCTATGAAATATTCCAGTTAATTGACTTATAAAGTAAGCTTTAACGTTACTCAATCCCTCTTGAGGGATGCTCCAACGCACTTGTGCTCAACGTGATACGAAGGTGATGGTTGAGTCCGAACCTGATCTACAGAGTGGCTTGAGTTGACCACTCTTCACCAGGTCAGTGCCAGTTATCTTACCCAGATACCTGTGGTACCACTCCACGGACTCTGGAAGGACAGCGGGATTGGTAGGCCTGGTGGGGCGGCCGCGAACTGAGCTAGGCCTGCATATCAATGTGGCACCGCCACCACTGCTCCATCGCATCTTTTTCTCATGTGCTTAATTTTTACTTACTTTCCCTAATATTTGATACGAATATTGATTAGTTCATAAAAATTTGCTTCAAAGTATCAAATGTCAAGACGTTCTTATCAGTTTTTCTAGCATTAACGTAATAGATGACAAAATATATAAATTATATTTAATTACTTGATACCTCATTTTTTTCCTTATTATAATTTTTCATTACCCTTCACTTTATATTTGCTCGAAAGTTGCCATGAATTCTCGTCCCTCAAGAGTGATAAGCATCAGATTTTAGTCCCTCTAATTGTACACCAAGAAGTTCATCTCCAGCTTTTGATAATTCATTTAATAGAAGAAATACTTATACACTATATAGAAATTTTTTCCTCTTTTACATCGAATCATCGTTTTTCAGATACTTGTTATTCCATCATTTTTTTTTCCTCTATTCTTTTTTTCTTTCCTTGTCAATTATAAGTGCAGCTTATTCCATCATCTTAAGCCAGAATTTTGCAGCGAAGATTTTCGATCCGTTACTTGTTTTTCTTAAGCATTTCTTTATACAAACATCGAGCAGTACTTTATTTGTGTCGTCAACATTCCACCAACATCTGCTTCTTCTAATGTAGTCAAATGCTTTGACGTTATGTTAAGTATGCTGTTGGCAAAGCGAAAATGCAATAGCCGTTGGCTATCGACTTTTACTCGCACGTCGTCGTTCTGTCTCAGTTTTCTCTACGTGCTTGACGTGGTCGTTGATTCACACGGAATCACATCGTCTATCTCATTTAGACTTTCTATGGCGATAATTTTTCGACCTATCCACTTTCCTCCATACTTTCCGTAATCGATCTTCACTAATTACGCATGCATCAGCAATTTTTCAATTTGTTCCCTTCTCGCGCGTCTATCGTTTTCATGGTGGTGATCATCTGCACAGATCATCGCTACACCGACTAAATCTATTCATTCCCAGAAGGCGAACGCTCGGCGCATATCATAACAGTTGAATAGCAATAAGCATTATATTTGATTTGATCTTAAGATGATTTGATCTTTATCGATTAGAAAAAGAATGACCAGCTCGTTGTTTGGTGGAAACTCGAACCGTCCTCGTAACAAGGCGGCGCCTCCTACTACTACACTTCGCACCTCTTTGATTTTATAACAGAACATGAAACTGCTTTGTTAGCTTCTCATATTACAATAGTTTTTCTTTCCCAAACATTTTCACCAGAGTTCACTATAGAATTTTAGTACTGTCTGGTCTTTTCTAATGTTCCACATATGCTTTTAGTTTCGAGTTCTAATGTATGGAAAAATTCTTACTTGATTTTATATCCAATTCTACCTCAGAATGAGTTCTGAATAGTTTATTTATGAGAAAAAAGAAGCCGTCAAAAATGGCGCCCTCCTACTTCTTCAGCTTCTACTTTTTTTTTTCGTAACTCAATGCCTCATTTTATTATTATTCGTTTTTATCTAGTCTTTTATACGAATATATTTACTTCAACGATAGTTTAATAGTGAAATTTTGTTGTAGTTGAGTTATGTAATGTGAGGGAAATTTGTTTCTTTAATGATATTTTTGTTTGTTTATTCTTTATTTTGTTTTATTACCTGTTTACAATAACAAAACAATATGATTAAAGAAATCTTAATGAGGTATGTTTTTTTTATGAATTCTATCAATACGATTTTTTATTTTATACAAATTGAAATCGATTTTAATAAATCGTTGTTATATCCAAAATAACGTTAAAGTTTGTCAATAATAAAACTGCTATGAATTGAACTCTATTTGAGGAAAATGATAATCTCTAAAGATTTGAATTGAGGTTTTGTTGATTTTTGTGAGTAAAGTTTTCGCTGATAGTTTAAATTTGTATGATAGAGGTGAAAAACTGTAACGATTTGAAATGAGGTTTGTTGATGTTTTGTGAACAAAAATTTTGTTTGTGTTTTCTGTTTATTTGGACTACGTATGCTGAAGCTGGTTGTTTGTATATGAAATTATCAATCACATAAAATGAAGTTATGTGATTGATAAAAGTAAATAAATAAAGTAAACAGAATGTAAATAAAATGACATCATAATTGTAATAAATGCTTGTTTTGTTTGTATATAAAATCTTACAATGTTCTATTTTGTATGAGTTTACAGACTGATAATAGTGAGTGAGTGAGTTTTTTTCCCTCTTCTCTGGACATTCAGACTTGTGACAATTCAACGACACCCCGAAGAACAGCAGACGCCTCTACAAAATATATGCACACCAAGCATTATCGATTTTTCTATAACTAATCCTAAGCTTATCATCTTAAACGTCAATAATCATTTCATACTGTCAGATTTTCGATGATGATCATCATCCAGTCATTCATTCCTTCATTCATTCATCTGAACAGATGATAACATACCGTATAATGATGATATCTTGTCATTATCATTTTCCGTACTGTTTCATTTCATCACAGTGTTTTTTTTTTCGTTCGTTTTCGTTCATCTTTATGATCTCTAACTAACCAAAACATTAAAATGAAACTGAAATTGAAAAAAAAAGTGAATGTAATATGTTTTTTTAATATTCTTTTTTTATTATCGATACAATTCTTTTCGTTTGTCCTTCACAACTAAGTCCATTGCTACAGTTGATGTGATATAGTTAATGAGCTATACAGCAATTGGTTATGAGATTTCCTTTCAAGCTTCATTTCGACTCGAATCATTTATCTAATCGATAATGAGTAGATCATAGAACAATATCGAGAGCTTTTCTATACAGCTTAAATGTTCAATCTGGCAAATTTTTTCATGAATTTGTTCTGATCTATTCAAATTTCGTCACACTACGTTAATGTATGTAACGGTTTTTTACAAAAATAAAAAAAGCAGTAACGAAATCTGCATTTATTCAAATTTGATCGATATCATTTCGATACATTTAAGGTCGTTTGTATTCTTGTGTTTTCCCATTGAATTTTCTATTATTGGTAGATCAAAACGCATAACAACGGTATTTATCTGTGATCTAAAATACTAACATTTCAAACAATTTAAACTGCATAGAAATTATACAGTGTAGAAAATGTAGAAGAAAAATTAATAGTAATAATAAAACTGAAATGACTCGATTATGTTAATGAGGTAGTTTTGTTTATTGATGTCATTTCGTACCGATGTGATAGCTGTTCGTTTTTTTTTCTGCCCTGTCCTACCGTAATTGAGATTTTTTTCTGCAGATAAAATGACAACAGACTTGGAATTGAGCCAAATAAAGCCAACTGGCCGCTCGTTCGTTTTTGCAAAAGACACTCCAAAACCGATATTTGCTTTAATGTATGGATTTCAGGTGATCATTTTTATTGAAATCAATTCAACATAGAACTTTAATGTGGTTGTTTTGAACTCGTTAATATTCATCGTAATTTGAGGTATCACTAAAGACCTCAATAAATAATCTCTTTATGAGTGGATATAAATCATCGTAATATGGAATATCAGAAGAATTATTTCTTCTTCTTTAGAAACCCTCAAGCGATTAATTGTCACTAGAAGTTATGTGACTCACTAATGAGAATGTGTTTTGAGTTTTTTTTTTCCTGGATCAGCTTTCATTTTTCCATCTTTCCTTCCTTCACCACAAAGGCATCCAACCATTTGAGCGATCAGAGATATTTGTGATTATTTTGATTTGTAAGGAATGTTGTTTATCAGCTAATGACTGGATTGGACTTTAAACAGAGTGCTCATTAACTTCTTCAACGATTTTCATGTAAATTTCATGGCTTTTTATCGCCTCACCAATTAGGTAAACTCAAGTGTTTTGGCTTAGGCTCGTTGTATAATGAATAGTGTCATCGAAGATATCCGTTTATTATCCATCACATAGCAATCAATAGATTGAGAATCGATTTTTAATGTTTCTGCCTCAACAATCGTCACCCTCGACCACATGCCATTGTTCTCACCAGTTTACTTGCACTATTTTTTTTTCCCGAAACATTTCTTCCAAGCCATTGCATTTCTCAATACCTTTTTTTCTTAACCATTTTTTGTATATTTTGTATTCTGTTTACATAATGATCTACAGTGTTATTCAATTCAGAGTAGCGGTTTTGATTTCGGCGCAAATCGATGTTGCAAATATTCAAATTTTTGAATGAAATCAAATACGTAGCTTATTATTCAGCTGGATCATCCAAATTTCCCTAATCATCAGCAGAGTCAAGCAGGCACCAGTATACTTTCCATTTTTCACGATCGCGCGCGAAGGTGATCAAATGACTTTCGTCACTCTGGACACTCGTATGCCATCATAGTCCCTTTCTTGCGCCATTGTTAAAAGACCTGACAATCGGGCTAGTGGTCTCACCTCAGTGCGCTTAATATCCAATGGTATCCGAGCACTTACAACTCGTGTATATCGGTTATCATTCATACATATCACATGTCCAGCTCATCTAATATTCGGAAGCTTGACGACCATGGCTACATTTCTGACCTTTAATCGTTGACATAGGTCGGAGCTTCGTATTTCCGCTTTCACTATAGTGATACGGTAAACGCCAAACGTTGCCATTCCGTATGGATCGTTGTATAGCGCTCAGTAATGGTTCATCCTGCATTCGTATTGTCCAAGTTTCCTAAACATACGTTAAGGCAGGAAGAAGCGTCATGTCAAAAAGGTTGGCTTGAAGCTTTGTCTTTTTTTGTTTTTTCAGTACGTCGTCGATTATCTTATATGTTTCTAAAGCCTCTCGTTTCCCTCTGTTAAACTCTGGTGAAATGTGGTTTACAATGTCGCACTGTGAGATCTCACTACTTAGAGATAGGTTGAGCATTCTGTGTTTTACCCGTTGGACGTGAATGGAGCATCAGCAACTCCTGAATATCGTGTTCATGATTATCGTCTTTTTAAGGCCTAACTCAAGGCCAATTCTTAACAAGTACTGTCGATGTCGGTCAACATTTGTTTAGCTTCCTCGATGTTTTTGGCGATGAATACGATGTCATCGACGAAGTGAAGATTATGCGTTATGCGACTGCCGATTCTCAATTCTATGTCATCCCATTCTAATTTTCGCATAATGTTTTAAAGAGTGCCTATGAACAGCTATGGCGAAATAGTATCACCTTGTCGAATCCATCTTTTGAGGTTGATGATGATGTCTTTATAGAGCGAGGTGATTTTGGTAGTGAAATTCTTCGATAACTCACTTAGGATCTCAATATATGGAGTCCAATGAGTGTATATCTTGATATATGGATTAATATTAACGTGCATTTCTACTGATTCGATTCCTTTTTGTTTTCAGCAAGTGATGGTGTGCGTATCAGCACTTCTTACCGTACCATTTCTCGTTACTGACACATTATGCGCCGGAAGCGATAGCAGTAAGTCAATCACTCCAATTTATAATATCTTTCAATTTTTCCTCGTCTTTTTTATCAATATAGTATGATTGTTTGTTTTGAGAGGAATAGATATAAAATTTACAAGGTACCGTATCGCATTCTAGTTAAATAAAGTCTAATAAAGTAGATCAAACGATTAATAATTTATCGATTTTAGCCATATTATTAAATGAGTTGATCAGTTCGACGTTTGTAGTGAGTGGTTTGTCGACTATCATTCAAACAATGTTTGGAATGAGGTAAGCCTTAAAAATACATCTTTTCAAACTATTTCTTAAATTTTTGAGATTTTTTTTTCTATTTTCTTCATACAAATGTTATATGCACAATTATTACTGAAACAGTCAGGATTTTTATTAAAAGTATAGTGTAAAATAAATATTGAATAGCGAAAAAAAAACTGCGAACTAAAGGCTGGCACTTCTACAAGGAACAGCGTTCGCCTATGTGCCATCAGTACAAGTGTTTATGGGAGAATGCAAAATCAACAGTAGTACTACAGTACCAGAATCTGAGTACTACAGTAAACTGGCGCTTGTGAGTTTGTTTTCATAGATTATTTCACGATTATTGATTGATTCCTTATAATTCGACATAGGCGTTTTATGATAAGAGCGGATATACAGGCCGAAAAAAATGAGATATTATCAATTACAATTAAAATTAGTGATATTATGGAAAAATAGTGTTTAAATTACCTTACATTTCGCGCTTACTTCACATTGAACATCATTCGTATTCGTTTCAAGTGTGTTGGATTCTTCACCTAATTGGATAGCTATTTATTTTTTGCTACGAAATGTATTTTACATTTCAATTATTACATATCATACTGTACTACATTTGTGTCCTAACTGGAATAATGCTACCGTATTCATCAGATGCAAGGTTGTCTAATGGCAGCTGCATGTATGCCGATGTTAATAGGTTTTACCGGTGTTGTCGGCGTTCTAACAAAATTCATTGGACCATTAACGGTGGGTAATAATCTTTTTTTTTTGCTAGTATATTTATTGATCAGTACAGACATAGCTTTAAGCATAAAATGAGGTTATTGATCAATTTATTAGCCGTGATGAGGGTAAAAAGTCGATTTTATGATATTTTTTACCAATCAATCACCGTACTACTCAACATTTTTGCATCCATTATTGATTTTTTGATAGAATCTTTCTATTTGCATTATACTGGAATAGCACTACTTTTTTGTAGAGAATTGATTTTGAGTGATATTTATCAATGAGGACAAGCCTTTATCTGTCCCTCCTCAAGTTTTTATTCTTCTAATTATCAGTACTGTTTTTCTTTGTATTGAAGGTTTCTCCATTAATGCTGTTGTTAGCGTTTTCACAAGTGGATACGATGGTCGACAAAATAAGTTTACATTGGGTTGCAATAGTGTGAGTCAAATACTTGACTGTTATTTACAGCTTCATTTATTTCAGCTGTTTTTGCTTGTGTTATTGTTTATTTCTTATCAACTATGATACCTCATAATGATCTTATTTATTATTTCATACAACTGTGTTACACTTAAAAACTCACTAGACCAATTTTTTGTCAGATGAGTGTCAGAAACCACCGGAGGGTTGGAGATTTTGTAGATCAAATATCGATTCGCGTTAAAGAATTTGACCGTTGGGAAGTACAATAGCGAAGTAAAACTTAGCGGTTTTCTTTTTGGTTGATCAAACCTTAAATATTTATTCAATCGATTCAATTCGATTATCAAAATTGAAATCGATAAATTGATCTATTGAATGTGTTTTTTTCTTTCATTAGTTAAAATCTAATCGATCATATTTTTCTATTGGTTCATTTCTTCTTTCTCTACGGAAATTTAAATTATCATTAATATTTGTATAATTTCAAGGCAAGCTGTTACATTATTCATAACAATTCTCTATCTAGCTGATGTACTCGTTCCATTGCCTGGTATTAGAAAAGGCAAATTACACTGGTATAAAACTAACCTGTTTGGACAGTATCCTGTAAGTTTTTTTTATTGATTGGTTTTTTCCTCAACATTTATTATGAATTTTTTTTTCTCCTCTCCGAGTCCTATTAAGTTATACTTGAGTAACATTTGTACAATGGCGAAACCCTGTAGTGCTTCAGCCAATTCCTTTGACTCTTTTTGAGTTTCAGTACCATTGTCTTCATAGAGTTGCTATGTTGATCCAATTGTATGAAACTATCTGATAAATAATAAGACTCATAGTGTTTTTCATTTTTTTGTGTAAGCTAAAAATCTTGACAAAGCACAAGTAATACTGCAAGCAATCTCTATACAAGAGAAGCTATGCTATTCTTTGCCTCCAATTTTTTGCCTCACTTAAAGAGCTTATCATTGAAAGCTTAAATGTCAAATTTTGCATATTAACGTCCAAACTTCTTTCAATAAGGAAAGTACAAACGGATCTTCACGTGGATGAGTAGCACTCATCCATCTTTTATACTTCAAATCTCCCTTTCATTAATCATAACCACAAAGCTTAATTCATTTCATCAGGATTTTCTAACTGTAATGTAGAATTACAGTACCTGATCGCAATCCTAATCTCGTGGAGTTTTTGTGTATTACTTACCGTATTCGACTTGGTCGAACCTGGTAGCCCAGCACGTGTAGATATTCCGCACAAGGTTAGCGCAATCCGAAATTCCGCTTGGATTGCAGTACCGTATCCTGGTGAGTTAATTTGTTTTATCTCATTGCCAATTATTTACTATTCCTTTTTCTTTATTATCTACATGCTTGTAACGTCTTTTACTTCGTAAATTTAACCTCTTTCTGAAAAAATGACCTCGAACTATTTGCTTTCTTCCATTTTGTTATGATCGCTTTCAGTCTTGATCGATTCATTTGTAACTGCTTGTTTAAATGTAAAAAAAAAACATAGAGAACTATTTCTTGCTAAAACGACGTTCATCTGTTAAATGATTTCTTCCCTAGTGAATAATTTAGTCATTCTTTTTTAAGGTAAATTTGGAACACCGTCATTTAATATCAGTTTATTTCTGGCTTTTCTACTTTCATCAATGACCTCTGTATTTGAATCGGTCGGTGATTATCATGCAGCAGCTCGAATGTCACAAGAACGATCTCCACCCAGTCATGCCATCAATAGAGGAATACTTGCCGAAGGTGAAGAGAATTAATACATTTTTCCTTACTTTGTTCTCATTTTTCCTTCAGCAAACTTCCGTTGATATTCAATTTTCAACTAATATTGCAATGTAGCTTCGTTAGGCTGTCGTAATTGCAATCAACAATATGGAAAAAGAAAGTAAACAAGAAATTGATCTTTGTCGAAGATATGAAATGACCTTCCGACCGATTATTAAAAACAACCTCAATGTTAATCATATTTCAGGAATGGGCTCATTTCTATCCGGCTTATTAGGTCCTGCTGTTGGTATGACAACACATACGGAAAATATTGGCGTAATCGGCGTAACACGCGTTGCCTCCAGATGGACGATGGTCGTTGCTGGGCTGTTACTGATTGCACTAGGAGTTTCCACTAAAGTATGAACTATCCACAAAACACTAAACGAATCCAGTAGGTATCGAATCATTAGAAAACAAATTCATTATAAATTTTCATCTAATATCGGTATATTTGATTACGGATTCGATTAGAAAATAAATCTAGGATATTTTTAAATCCGGGAAGAAAAATTGGATCTGTTAAGAGTATTAATATCATGCCCACTTATAAATAGGTGAAGCAGTGATTGACTGGTCAAAGAGCGAGGGTTTGTGTAGTGCACTGGATAGACGCGGAAGACCAGATATCTGTAGGTGAGGGTTCGAATGCCGCCTGACGATCTTAGTTTTACGACTAACTTAGCATCATCACGCCTGTACTAACTCCATTGAATCAATTACGATCAATAAGGCATAGAGGCTTATAGAGCGGCGGAGGGTTCAATTTGCAACGCCATACTAGTTGTTTTTTGTGCGTATGTTTGAAAATACTATTCATTATTCCATTGCTACAGTAAAATATGGATTACTTTTTTATTAAATGTATTTGGCATGAAATGGCTGAACAAACATTTTGTAACCTAGTTGACTTTCACTTCAAAGTGAAGAAACTACATTTTCACGTTATTTATTGAGGAAATAGATCAATAATCTATATACCCTCCCTCAATATTTCTTCTACTTTTCATCTTTACGTTATCATCAGTTCAGGTTGGTGCTATTCTATCTACCGTACCCGATCCGTTGGTCGGTGGTATACTTGGTTCATCAATGGCTATGGTTGTGGGTGTAGCCGTATCTAATCTACAAATAGTTAGTTGAGCATTTTTCAAATGTAATCGTTTATTTAAAGATAGACTCTTGATAATTTTACATAATATAACCATCTAAGGCTTTACTATACTGAAAAACATTCTAGGTAGACATGAGTTCGTCAAGAAATATGGGAATACTCGGTTTTTCAATGCTTTTCGGCATGATTGTACCTGAATATTTCAAGCGGTATCCAGTAGAAACCGGTCGGTAACTAATTACGTACTATCAAATTTAAATTCTTTCTAAAGATCATTCAATCAAAGGAGCGGTAACTCTTGCAGCGATATGACACTGAACTTATTTTTCTTTCCTGAATCTATTTTCTAATAAAGAACAGAAATCAATAACTGTCCAATTTGTAATTTTAACGCGACTCATAGGAAGAGAACCTCTGTTTAACCGAAGGTATGCTGATTATCAAATCAAAAGTAGTTCATAAATATATTTTTGTATATTTTTTCACGTTTACTTGGGATTTTTATTGATTTTGTAGGACTGTATGTTTTTGACAACGTCATCAATGTGCTTCTTAAACTACAAATGTTTGTTGGTGCATTATGTGCATGCTTCTTGGACAACACTGTTGGTGGTAGGTAGTCAATAGTTGTCTGAGATACGTTTGGTAACAGTTCCTAGTGATCTATGATCTCGATCGATCATCTGGTAGATTTATTAAATGACATATGTGGGTCAAAAGAAGTTTCTCTACAGGTGCTACACGAGAACAACGAGGTCTACTTTCACGAGGTATTATTCATGAAATTTCAATTGATGATGACACTTACAGCTATCCTCCAATTATTATGAAGTTTTTAAAGAAGGTATTATCTTTCTACTTCGTTTATCGTACACATGCAATGCCAATGAACCTGGATTCTAATTTCAGGTTCCATTTATTAAGTATTTCCCTTGTATGCCAAAGGAGAAGAAGGCGACCAATAAAGTATCTGAATACTCGTCAGAGGACCATAAAGCGAACGACGTCCGAATGTGACAAAGCGTTGGAGTCTTGCAAACACTGGTATGAGCTTGGCATTAAGCAAAGATCGTGCGTCCAGTACCATGCACTAGTTCTGACTGTGATCCAGGAACATTCTTTTCATTAAAAAAAAACTAATGAATATTAAATATTCGACGATTGGAACCTACCAATAAAATGTTGTCGCTGATAAGCGTGATTGTTGATATCGAGACTGATAGTTTGGTACGTTTTTCATTGAAATAAATTGAAAACAAACAGGAGATCACATCCCATACTGATTACGTAAAGGAAAAGGTGGTTCTCGTTTATAGAAACCCTACGGGGTTAATATACGCGATGTTTTTCGTATAACTATTTGAAGGAACACCATCGCTCTCCCACCAAAAAAAAAACACCTTTGAAGGCTTCATCGTAAGCAATAAAAATCTATACATTTAAAATACGAGTGATCAATGACAAGACAATAATAACGCATATAAAATTCACAGACACTACGTGAGCAATGGACAGCCTATTCAGTAGATCTAAATGAAAAAAAAGCTTGCAAGTACCTGTGAGCTTTTTCATGCGAAAAATAGTAATTGACGAGGAAATTATTACCCATAATTATGGTTTTGCTCATTTGAATTAGTCATACGCAATAGATTTGAATGAGTGAAATTCTATTCGATTAAGAATTAAAATCTTCTTATCCAGAATTTGACAGGATTAAAGATGTATGTATGTGGTACCTCAATGTACATGTACTTGCTTTTTGGAAGGAAAAAATTAGAAACAACAAATGGTATTAATAAGTTATGAAAAAGTGCCACTTCAATTAAGAATGAGAATGAGTGATGATGTGAAATAGTGTTATATACAAGAGACGAAATAACTTCAGAGGATACGTGTAGAAGATCAATATGCATATACAACGTGGTCACATCGCGCGAAATCATAAATACATGAAAATGCTTGGGAAATCCGTCGTATAAAAGGCTGACATACCCGCGAGCAAAAAAGAGGAGATTTAAAACCCTGAAGGTGACCCACGGACAGACTAACCCGGTGTGGACATTACGTGTCGTGGCCAACCGATTTTTGCATCATGGCGTTTGTAAGCGAACAAATGTGGTTTGCCTGCAACTCGTAAACTGTCACGAATCGCATCCGGGCACTCATGAGGTAGAAGGCAAGATTCGAAACCATTCACAATCAAATATCTGAAAGAAAACAAAAATTCTGGAAAATTTCAGTTAATTATTTTTACATATCGATTCTTCTGCAAATATAGTTTCCTGTTTTTTCTACTTGGTATAGTAATTAATGGTATCACAATTGGTATAAATTGTGCTGAGTCAACCACAATACTATTATACTATCCGTTACTCTGGGACGCAATGCCGATATCTGATCAGTAGATCAAAGCCGTTAAATGAGAAATGCTAAGAACATCTCAACTAAAACACCGGAGAAATGTGATCAGATATACGTTTAAATAACGCCTGCGGTACAATGTTTTCTTATTGATTCAGCATTGAAGTATACAAAGGAACGTAACATACCAACGGAAGATTCTTACCATCAAGCAATACACAAACAAATGATCAATAGAATCATTATCGCTCCCCATCCAACGCATGGATGAGAGAAGCAAAAAGAACAAGAATAAATTGATATAAAGTAATAAATTCAGACTAGAAAGAAATCCACTCACAATCCATGATCTTCTGGATTCGTTATGCCTTGCTGATGAGCAATTACACGACATAAGCGCCCCGTAGTCATTTGTGGAACACCAGGGAATGTTGCGTACCTGGAACGACTTCTGATTTCATCATAATCACCTAATTTTTAAACACATTTTTTCACTAAGAATTATACTGATTCTCAAAAGGGGTACTAAATTCATGTAATAAGAAATTTTGAAATCATGGTAAATCAATCAACTGCTAACTTTGCTTGGTTTAAAGCTGAACATAGCAAAGCAGACAAAGTATTGTAATTAATGAGTTCAAATTTCAAAAAAGAAAGTTGGAAATTATTACAAGAGTAAAAAAAAGAATGCCGCATGAGGAAAAACCTTATGCATCCGGCTACTTCATCGGGTATCGCTACTCTTACAAACGCATCTGATGCAGAAGAAAATGTTGACGAGCACAATTGACGAGAGAGATCCTAAAAATTTCGTATTTAAACAATCCAGATGTTTTATAGAGATTTCCAGCATGGAAAAAAAATAGTTTGTAGGGCAATCATGCCATAAAACTATAAAAAATGAAAAAAAATGTAAAAGCATAAAGACTGAAGTGAATCACCCTCAAAACCCTCAGCTAGAAAGCTACACATTTCAAACAATTTTTGGGAAGGATTGATCGCCAAATAATCTATTTTATCATTCATCTGTTTATTAAAAAAAAAGAAGAAACAGAAAAATCTTAATAACGAACCATACTGGCCACCATATTTTCATCCTTTTCTGCAAGTTTTTTGATGACATCGATATTTTTCAAAATATGAATTGCTGAGAAAAGGGCAGTTAAGTAGTACGCAGCATCACCCTTAAAGTATGAATGACTATGGAAAAAAAGAAGGAAAATATGTTAAAAACGTCTTAGGAAACCTAAATACCTTAGTGATCATTTGTTGTGGCAGTAGTTCCCACATATACCAAGCTTCCACTTCACAGCCGACTGTTGACGACCGCGCAATTATGTACACCAACCACCGAACAAGATCTTAAAAACGCCAAAATAAGTTCTCCTCCATCGAATTAGCATACTGGCGAAAAAAAAAAGTAGTAGTTAGGGAAAATCTATAGGAACGAAGTAGTAACGTCAACGCAATATCTAGAGCCATGCTGCAGCTAGAAGAAAACATCGTTCAAATAGAATAGCTGCGAAGAAAAGCAATCAAAGATTACCAAGGTTACGCAGTCAGAAGACCTCACTACTCGAATCACTAACATGGATTTTTGCTCACATATTGGAATTTGCCAACGATACTCCAGATAAGACTAGTAGGACATGCTCTATTGAAATGAGGGAATAGTACAATAAAAAACAGAGCTTATCAATCAGTCAAGATCTATCAATCACAATCCTTGTATTCGTTTTCTTAAAAGAGTGCAGAATGATACAGAGGTTTGGAATAGTATACGGAAGTTCAGGCTCGCCTCAAGGTTGAAAAACCCCTCAACTCTCTATAGCTTGATTTGATCTATTGATGAAAGATAGATTAGAGTACTCGTATTCAAACCGCGCGATAACACTAAGAATACGGGATACGTGGCGCTATTTGCATAGTCATAAGGATAGACAGAACAAAACGTTATATTACATAAAAAATTACCATCAGTAGCAATTGGCCTCTGCACCTCTTGTTTGTCGATGTATTTTGATTGAGTTGATAATACGATGCTGATAGCTCTGCAATTGAAAAAAAAATAGCACCAAATTTAATTGTAGTGAACTTGCAAATCCTTCAATCCAACTGATTCTATTTAATCTTAGGGTAAAAGGCATTCATTTTACTGAGATTCGAAGAGAAAAGAGCATGCCTGAGTAGGTTCTCGAGCTTTTTCAACGGGGAGTAGTGATGTTGCATCTTTCTCAAGCAATTCTTAATTTGCTCCATTGCCGACACAGAAGGTGTGATCAACTTTAAAAAATGTTTGAATAAATTTACGAATCAAAGAAATTTTAATACTACTTAATACACTAAGTGCCACTAAAATTACTGAAATTTTCAGTATAAAACAATGGAAGAAAATGAACAACATACAATAGAATATCACTGTCAGCTAGGTGATAGATAAATCTTCTATGAGAAAAATATGACTCAAATTATTATATAAATATATTAAGCACATTATGAACCTGGTCAGCGTTAGAGAATCCCAAGTCGCTAAGGCTTAGAGAACGAACGTAAGAAATATTAGCCGATAACGCCTGTAAGCCACCAGCTCTGGAGTTCTCTTTCACCATAACATGATAGAGATGAGGCTTGACACGTTCTAAAAACAAGAAATAATATTGGTAACAACTTCAGTGAATGTTTGAATAAACAGATATACGAAAAACCACAATAGCTTGAAGGATATAAGTGCTAATTAATTCAGAAATAACCTCCTCATTACCAGAAGCAAGAAAACTTTTACGAAATGATATACTTACTGAGTAGCAGTCTATGTAATACAGCTTCCAGAATAGCATCAATATTGAGGATTTGATTCACATTCAAATGAGCACTTTCCTGATCGATTAGAGCGTGTAGATCACCTTAAATATTTATTCTTAAATAAAATTTATATTGACATTCACTATGCAGTATAGTGAGATTAAGAAAAAAGAAAAAACACAGAAACTAGGTAAAACAACATTAAGCTAATTTAGAAGAAACAAACATTTTTGTTTATTGAGTTTCATTTTACATGTCATTGATATATCTCTAAATTTCTCTACTACTAAACATTAAAGTGTGAAACAAAAAAAGATAGTGTGGAAAAAACATAGCGACACTAACCTTCACCGTGTTTTACGAGATAATTCTTTATGCCGTTTATAAATTGTCGAACATTTCGAACAACAACATTCGGATCGGCTTCTTCGCTCTGTACAGTACACTCAATGAATCGCTTCAATGTTGCACCGAACACCGTGCTTTGATCTTCCGCAAGCCTTAATTAACATGTTTACACAAACAATTCCAAATATAGATAACATCTCGTCAGTATAAATATGCCCATAAGGATAATGAACTCATGCTTAACTTTTGCGACACTACTACTTGTAACGGCAATAACGTCCGCTAAACAAAGCACAAAATAGCAACCACTAGTGAGGTCAGAGTAGCTTGACTATTCGTTGTAACTTAGATGTGACAATTTTTATGAAACACAACACCACGCAGAGCTCGAATTTTTAGTCAACTATTTATATTCTATCATTTAGTACTATGAGATAGACGGTTCAAAAGACATAACTCAGCGAATTGAAAATCGCCCGACTCGTATATAACCTTAAGCTATATCAAATGCTACAACTCATGTACGTACCTCTCCACACAACTCTGCAAAGCAACACTAGACTCGTGTTGTGCTGCTTTTCTACAGTAATTTAAATTCGGCGAAAACGCTGGCATCGAAAGAGGCAAGTCGTCCAGAGAACCAATTTGTTGTGAAAATTGAGAATTCGCTCGTGGTAGCTAAAATGACAGATGTATGTAATGAGAGTAGGTGAAAACAAGAACGATTTAGAGATTTACAAAAGTGTCGTGCAGCAATTGATGTACATAGGTATATAAGAAATTCCACAATTTAAAAAAATGCTTCGGTGAGCTTAAACATTGAAATTTCTATAACTGGAAGAATTATGAGCCTCAGAAAAATCACAAAGATAATAGAGGATGAGTGATAGAGGTTATAAAGAAAAGTCCATCGTAATCCATACCGAATGCATTGAATGTGGTGACGTTTGTTGATGCCTGTCGTCCTTCACTTGCAGTGTACTTGCAAACGAATCATCAAAACAGCTGTCCATTGTGCCATAGTTGCTAAAAAAAAGTTTGCTTTTAACACTTTTTTTTTCGTTGATTCAATTTGACCACCATGACAAAATGTGCATGGATTATTTGTTAAATTATTACCAACAATATAAACAAAATTATAAAACAAAATTTTTTTTAAATATTCGTAGAAACACTTAAGTAGATTTCAAGACTACAACTACAAAAAATTGACGTGAAAAAATAAGCAGTATACTAATAATTTGAAATCTCGCATACCTAACACCATCATGCTCCCATGCTTTGCATGTCACTCTGTCCGAAGGCAATGTCCTCCGAGCCGAAGTCGTCATCGATGTCCACAATTCATCATCCAATTCATCATCCGATTCATGCATTCTCATAGATCCTCCAATGGTGCGATCCGAATCCGAATCATCCCCTTGAGTTCCTTCTGTCAATTCTGAAACAAAATTCTTATGAATATTGTAGGATATAAATTAGCACTTGTCATCTTATTAACATCTCAATTCTAAATAGTTTTTTTAATTTAATAGGTCACTGCTTTCTAATAAAAGACTCTGAATTTCAGAAATTGTAGAAAAAGTTACGAAAATAGGTCAAGTGAAAAAATGTCTCTTAATTTGCAGTTTATACTTTCTTAAGTGATTCGTAAATCTTCTCTAGAACTCTTAATCCCAAAGAAATCCCACATTTTATTCTTTATTCAATTCCACCTAGTGTAAAAACAAATGTGATATTTTAGCTTATACACTAAAATATCTGTAGGAAACTTCAGATTTTCCCTGTAGATCTCAGATCTGTGGAACTTACGTTTTCTCTCAGATGATAGACTTTCGTCACCGTGACTTGCTAGATCAAGAAGATTCTCCCAAACATTTGAATCCCATGGTTCATTGAACACCGTTCCAGCCACACTTACATCATCATCATCTTGTTTGACATCTAAATAATTCATAATAACTACTCAAAAAAAGACTCATTTCCTTTACATGTCTAATATATGAACTTTGAAACTGTTAAATATTTGAGGATGAAGAAATGTGAATTCCAATCGATATGACTTGCGAATTTTTGGATGGTAAAACCAATTGAATACTACCGTAATAAAAAGAACAAAGCATTTGTATTCTACAAGTTCGATGTACTAACCTGATTTCTGCACTTCAGCACTGGAGAATTCACTCAGCATGGCATAATCGGAATTTTTACCAATGTCCTCTATAGTCATATTTGACAATACAGGACGATTTTGAAGAGTTGGTAGGACCTTCATGGAAATAAAACGATGAAGATTATAGTTTTGAAGGAATTCAAATAAAAATGACAACATTTTTATGAGTCAAAAAAGATTTGCATAGACAGTTTGTTATGCATTGAATTTGAACTTTTTTCTCCTTTTCAACTAAAAATCAATACTTCATAATCTGACAATGAAATCAATGGAGAATTCGAATGTTATAAGCAATATATAGAGTTCTGATAAGCCAACAACGATTATATACTGCTTATCGATTGAAATAAAGGGCGAAATATATGAAACAGTCTCGAAGGAGAATATATGAGGGAATACGTCATATTGAAATAGAATCCATTATTTTATAAACAAATCTACATATATAAGATTACGAAAATGTCAAAAGTGATTTCTGAATGACAATGAACAATGATAACTCTTTCGATAGATATCTGAATATATAAGTTTCATTTTTTGAATGAGGAAAAAGCTTGAAAACTTCTCAACAACAGCCTGAAGAAAATGATTGGTGTCAAGAAAAAGCCGAATAACTTTATGTTATAATGACAGAATGTTATATAGTTGCAACTAATAGTAGAATGACAGCGTTCGTAATAGCGCACTAACCCTGCTGGACCTATGTGTACCTCCTAGCACTACGTAATTACCGCCGTTCCATTAATAATAACACTCGCTCTCATATACACCCTACCTACCTCAGAATCGTTTCATGCGAACTAGCCGTTCACAACGAATGAAAAGAAAAAATCATACACCCCATTCAAAAGCAGAAACTAAACGATAAACATAGAAACAATTTCTAATATGAAGAAAGTGGCACTAGCGCTAAATAGTGGGCCATATAGTGTGAACATGCCATTGTGATAGCTGAACCATTTCCTTTACAAAAGAAGTTCATTCAAAGAAAATCAATAACAGCAATAAGTCAATGCATTCAAGAAGGGATTAGTGATCAGGGAGATCAATTAGTGATAACGTCATAATAATATGTAAATAAAATTCAAATGAAAATCGAATTATAAATAGTGAAATGGGGAGGAGTTTGTTCTATATAGCAAAAATTAAACACTACTTTATGAAATATTATATATTATTCTCCTCGTATACGTCACAATGATAGTGAGTGTTACTTATAAGCTTAACATTTGATCTGTAAAATCTCAACTTCCAAGAGTCAATTTCTGTCTAAACATTAAAGCATAACATAGACATAACGAATGATAATGACTGATATATAAATTAAAATGTTCAAAAGAGAAGAGAAAAGAAGGGACGAGAAGATAAAAAGAGTAAATAAATAAATAGTCGAAAAGCAAAAGCATTTCGCATCGATAACAAAGCAAAAATTACCTTAGCAATTTTTTGTCGATTTTTCAGCTCTGTGTTGATGGCCGACCACTTTGACTCGTTTTCACTGGAGAGAAAACGAGGATTTCTGTGCGGCGATACCTTCGCCACTTCTGCAGACGGCTGCTTTTCAGGAATTGACGAGCTTTGATTCCCGCGACGCCAAACCAATTCACTCTCACGTCCACTACGAACACGATCACTGTTGAATCTGTAAAATTGAGGTAATAATATGATTACGTAAAAAAAATATAAAGAAAAAAATTGACCAGAATCTTTTGCTCCGTTTGCGTTTAGTTGAAAGATAATACGAAAAACAATGCGTAAAAAATATTCTGAGTATTCCAGTCGTACAAAAATGATCCGGATAAACAGTGACTATCCACAGTTATTGTTATATTTGTAGATTAAAAACCGATTATTGAGAACATGTTATCTGATAGATGCAATGATGATCTCTTAATCGAAAAAATCACCGTACAAAAAGTAATATGACAAATCAATCAAATTATTTCTGTACAGCTGTAGTACTACTTTAAGCCATCACACATTCAGCTTCGAAAACTAAAAAACTCTAGCATGAACGATCAAAGACTTGATCGAAGACGTAGATGGAAAGCTTTTGCAATAAACCGTCTGAGGACGCAATACAAGTACTGTCCAAGTAATTTATTGCAGATCAGAAGCACTTGGGGCTACGTAACGGAATTGTCGTCGCCAAGCCCATTAAATCATATAATCAACATACTGATCCATTTTGTTTCGATCGACTACGATGAATCACGAATGTGTAACGAACGAAAAGACAACATGAAAATGACTTATACCAGAAGAAAAAAGCACGACTAAGAATAGAAAGCTAATTGGCAGACAAAAAAGTTAAGAAGAAGGTCAAGAAGGTCAGAATAGTACCACAGGATCACAGATTAGCAAGGTAAGCAGATCAGATGATACGATAAGAACAGAGTTAGATATGTGTTTTCAGAAATAGAATGGATGTTACATGTTTAACGATGATCAATCAGGATTAAAATGATTATAGTTGTCAATAACTGGATGAGATTAATTTTTGAGAGCATTTTTCTAAAAAAGGAAAACATGAACATAAAAATATAAAAATATTAAATATTCAATTATTGAAATAACTATATTAACCTCATCACGAATTTTCCTCATAACTAAAATCTACCTAATAGAATAAAGCTAAACAAAAATTGTTAATGATAGACGCTTTGGAAAAATATCACGAAAATGATTACACATAGCAAATATCGATGACGTCATAAAATTAGTTATATTATTAGAAAGAAAAAAATGCAGCTGAGTTATTGTGCATTAAGCAGATAACAATTATGAGTTATTTTTAACAAAATATACGCATCATTGTGGTGACAACCGCTTTAATAAGCCGCAACATGAGGATACACTAACAAAGCAAACAAAACCAGTTCCTCAAACTCACAGCTATTCAATAAAATTGAGGTGGTTTACGCTTTTTTTTTCGTCTCAAGTACTACAATATTCAATTGTAATAGACGAATACAATTTAACTGTCTGTCCCAAAACAAAAAACTGTTAAACCAGTAATTTTAATATTGCACCTAAGAAGAATGCTCAGAATCTAAGCACTTCAATTTTAACCTCATTAGAAGGGAATTTCAAAAAAACCACAACTTATTGATTAAAAGACCGATAGCTAAACGTATGAAAAATCAATAAATGGATATCCGTAGTTGAGATGATCCGAGCCTCGCGGGGCAGCAATGCTGGAATAAGGTCAATGATGGAGTGAGGAGACGAATTGCTTGCTACAAGTGGACCCCTAAACGTGCACGACGGCTCCAAACGTCGCCGAACACTTGAAATAGGTGAATTACTTAACTCCTGGATTTTTATCATTTCTACTTCATTAAATATAGGAAAATTTGAAATAGAAAAATTTGAACGGGAAATGCACCAACGTTATTTTTTTCAAAATTTTCTGGAATATTAATTTCTATAATACAAAAATAGACGCGAAAATAATTACTCTTCAAATTTAAAGATCACTAGGAATATTGACCGAAATATGTACACAATTCTACGTAGTATACAAACAAATCTCGGATAAATACATTGGGAAGGAAAAACTTGACACCAATTTGAATAGTGTTTGAAAAACGCTAGAGTAATAATGACTTCTACAATACAGACAGAGATGGGAAAATTATTATAGGCAACCTCATTTTATTCTAGCTTTTAAATAACTCACAACCTTCACTCATGCAAAATAAAAGAAAGGGCTTTTAGAGGGTGAAAAAGTCCTCACACATCAAACAACGAATATCATTATTACGATGGTTAATGTCTACCATTAAGTAATTTTGAGTAATTATATTATTGAAAAATTGGGAAAATTCGTAAGATCACGAAACAGTTATTTTATCACATCGATGGAAAAAATATTATAAAGAAAAGACTTTATGAAAAAAAAAACGAAATGAACACTGCAAGTCGTTAGACTGACTGTTAATTGTACGACAGAACACACATGTCAACCTCGAATGCGCAATCCTCTTATGATGAGGCAAATGTGTACTGCACAATTGTTTTCTAACGAGAAAACGCTATACAAACTAAACTGCTTATAAATGAATTCTCCAAAAAGCTCTAAGCTCTTAAATTTGCTAAGCAGTGGAATGTTTATAGGTAAACCATATGCCCTACATCGTTAAGGATAACGCCCTAAAGCAATGTGATAATAGTGCGATAAAATGCAAAAACCGTTGAAAAAGATTAATTTCAAGGACGCAAATCTAGACGATATTGATTTTATTGAAGATTTCAGAGCGTTTATACAAAGACGAAGTATAAAGTAGTGAAAGAAAACTCAATCACTTCACGAACTGAATTGAATCACTACAAACACGAGGTATTTATTGCTTTTGCTTAAAACTGAAGGTCTGTTTCTGATTTCATTCTGAATATTATAACGACGCGAGGAAAAATACAAATATATGCAATATAACAGCTCTACTATAGTAGCCGTTAAGCCGACACAAAGACATTGAATTATCGACAATCTCATAAGCTGTCGCTAGCAAGCTTCAATGAAATGACCGGAACGACTAAGAAATTGGTCACTGAAAGGACAGACGAATGATTAGCACACGAGCAGCTAGCTGCTCAAGCGTAATCCGACACCACTAAACCACACGCGAAATTCTCAACGAAAAGCAGACGTAGATCGGCTGAGTCAACACTTTTAACTAATGATATACTCTGTCGATTATTATTCAAAGAAAGAAGACCATATGCTTACAACCAGATGATAACCATCCCACACAATTCATAAACTATAATCCCTGACACACTTTTTCACCTCGTCATTCTAAAAATAACAAAATTCTTTAGAAAGTTAGTGATCGACAAAAAAAAATCCTAAGAATTGCAAAGGGATCTGTGTTACTTTTTTTTCAGATAATCATAATCCCTACTACATTTATTTCCGCTAAACAAGGTAAAAATAAACATAATAATTATTAATGACATCATTTCAGACTACATTTTAACCGCATATGTTTTTATAACTTAATGATAACGTTGATATGCTTTTCTTCATTCAATCGAATAAACATGTAAATCGATAATGTTACAAATATAACCCACCCATGTATTAAAAAAATTCTATTATTACAAAATCATTCAGGATAAGAAATTTCTAGGATGGATTAGCAATTTGTAAACGAGATCGCAAATGCGTTGAAGGACACAAATCAATTACCGGAAGTATTCGTAGTTATAAACCTCATAGTTGCATAAGAAATTGAGGTAACACTACTTCTATTTTGTTAGGTAAACCCGAGAAAAACCATTGTCATTTTGTTTCAGACATGATTCTGATGTCATCAATTTCTGGTATATAACAACTGTACGGTTAAAAAAAAAGCAGTGGCTTCAAAATTGTCTGTGAAATGGAAAATAGCTATGCAGTTCACAGTGAAATACCGATCAATTTAAACGTTGCGCTTTTTCTATTGTTATTGAAATATCTTTTCCAAATTAATAACGCAATACGTGTTGAGGAACACTTAACTACATCGAGTTTCAAAATTACCGATAATTTGAATGGCGGCTATAGAGTTCAAACTAATACAATACATGCAAATGTAATTTTAATTTAGAGATATTTCATGAAATAATTAAATATGGCTGACCATAAATGCACAACAATGCACTCAATCATTCACTCACTCACAACTCGAACATAAACGAGCTATGATAACAGCAGAAAAATCAAAGACCAAAATGAAAAGGATCGCTATTATTAGTTTCCACAGTATACTCTACTCACTTGGAATACGGCAAGTGCGCGCTTCAAACGCATGACGTCCTTGCGATAAATTGCGGTAGAAATAATGGACGGAGACGTCAACGAATGAAACGAAATCAAAGAGCAAGAGTTACCATAATGAGGACCAGAAGGTCACGTTTATTGCTATTCAAACACCACAGGGTGTAAAATCAGACTAACTAGACATATTGAAGGATTAATTATGCGTTCATAGAAGACGAACGCATTAAAGAAGTGCGAACTTGATTCGCTATAGTGAACGAACGATTCAAGTGTATGGTTAGCCAGCAAGAACTATGGAAACAAAGACGATTTGACGAAGATTTTTCAATAGTTGTTGTTGATTCCTAATGATTATGATATCACTTGAATCGCAACAATGAAACGATAAGAAACATGCGCTATATCGATAAGAAATCTACAAATGTCTAGTAAGTGATTTCAAATCACACTAAGAATAAATAAATTACAACAGGGAAAATTAGCGTTACAGCTCGTAATGAGGTCGTAATAGGGATGATGGCTGTCGTATTAGTGATAATGATTTGATACCGTATTTCTATTGTATAAGAATATTCTACTGATTCTTAAAGAACACAATTCTATGCGTTATTAATGAATTACTCGAGAATAATCGAAAAACACTACTTACTGCACTTGTGTTAATTAAACATCCTCACATACCAACAACACTGAGGACAATTGGAAACGCTCTTATTAAGAGAACAAATGAAGCGTTAGCAATTAATGCTGCAATCATTTGTTTACCAACACCACATACCGCTTAAGCACCACCCGCATCTATTTCATCAAAGTATTTGATTGAATGCTAGCAACTAAGCCTGAAGCAGTTGTCCACCATATAGCGCTTCGGTGTTCCAAAATAGTTCAATTCGAAAAATCCACTTCACCATATTCCTTTAAACCTGTGTGCATTGGCTTTATAACTGGAGAGAATTCGTCAACAACTAATTTCCATACCGTTGTCAGAATTCTTTCTATCATTAGTGACCAAAAATTAATGAATGAGGATTAGCGGATGAACAGTACAACAAGTAGGTAGATATTTGTAACGTTATATTTGAGAGACATGGTAGAACAGAATGGAACTACTATGAAAATATCAAAATACGATGACACCAGGTGGTAGGAAAACTGGCATATCCGCCAAATTACCCACCATTTGCAATGCAAAATGCTATTAGCGAATAAAAACAACGATTGGACTTAATTTGAGAACCTCAAAACAACAGCTTGAAGCAATTTGTGGCTAAAAGCACTGCAGTATCATTCGCGTAATTTTATGTAGAAGGAATATTAAGAGGCAAAAATATCATTCAAAATATCAAAACCACGAATGTATAGAAAAATTGAAAAAATCTGACAACTAATAACCGAGGTATGAGGTGACGGAGACTTTGAGAAGGTAACTAGAACTTGTGACGAGTGATGTTGAGTAAAAGGATGCGGATATACTACGAATTGTGATCAATAAAGTATCTTGAACATTCAAATTCTCTATTAAAAAAAGGTTACTTTTATTCTTGTGAAGATTTAGGACGTTACAGCAACGCTGATAGAGAATAAATGACCGAGTTTTAGGAACAAAAGGATAGAAAACAAAGTACCGAACGAAGATCAACAGATCAACATGATTGCCAAAGAAACACAAAACGAACAGCTAATTACAATATTTATGGGGAACTAACCTCATAAAAACGAGTTCCATATGCACGAATAAGAGATATTGTGGTAAGTATTGTCGATTATGAAATGTTGCTTAGGAAAATTGCGAAATACCGAAGAACTCAATCACATGTTTGGATTGACTGACCGGGTGGCTGAGTGACTGGTTGACTGACCATTGCGCCCTTTGACTAACTAACTGACTTAACTGACTGGCTGGCTGACCGTTTCGCTGTCTCAGTTAATCTTAGAAAGGAAAAAAAGGTTACGAAACGTTACACCGAAGTTCTACTTGCATTACAAATCAAGTCTTGTTGAAATGATTAAGAAAAACATATTTTATAAAAGAAAGCTGGCAGTTATGAAGCAGTGGTATAACATTCATATGCTTGTTACATGACAACAGATCACTTCCGAAATATATATGGTGTAAACAATCAATCAAATGATCTCACGTAGTGATTTAGCCACTTTTCTATCAACTACGATGCTTAGTGAGTCGTAAGAGTGTTTATTACAGTATTACTATAAGAACTCATAGCTGTATTTCTATGTAGAAATCTCGATTGATCGATTGACTCAAATTAGAACATCACTTTGCCATTGACTCAACATCATAGAGAAATCAAATAAATAACTCAACATAAAACTAAAACAAAACTATGAAAGAATAAGATTTTCGTGGACTGAGGGGACTAAACAACTAACACAACAATCAGTGTGGTTTTGTCAACAACGTTCTATGTTTACAAATTCTTGACAAGTCTATAAATTCTAAAAACGTAAACATGAGTCTTGTTGATGTTGAATGTGGTTGCAAATCGTTTTTAAAGATAGTACATTTCAAAAGATATACAGCATTTCAATAATAGACGAAATGTCATCAATGCTTTCCAGACTGCCATCAGACAAAGCATTATGTAGTTTTTTTTGAGCCATTGAAAATCATCTACACTTTCACTCATCAACAACACCCCACCTACCTCACACTACCATCTGTTGTTTGTTTCTAAGTGATGACAAATAAAGTTTGCAGCATTGTTATTGGAATGGTTTCAAATTTCACTATGAACATACGTCAATTACATATGTAATGACAGCACAGTCTGAAAGAAAACCCTGAAATTACGTCGAAACCAGGCAATTTGGTGGTGTACGGCGAAACATCTCGCAAAAGTGCGCATGAATTCAAATTGCCGCCAAAAACCGGTGGTAGATTTCATAACGTTCCAAACAAAGCTGTCAAAATGAATAAATATATAACCTCTGGAGCCTCACAAATTTCACTTAGAGATCTCCATATACCACTGTATAACAAAACTGCAACCAATTGGAGTATTGAAATACCAGATCTATTTTCTACAGATCGAATTTCATCATCCATCTATTGTAATGAAAATCAAATTCGCTATACCGAATTCGTTAAAAGTATGGAGGGAGGAAGAAGACATAGACAATCAGATCAGAGTTGGTTGCATCGAACAAGAAAAGTTTGTCAATTCAATAAATGGAACACGAAAAAAAGAGGAAGAAAAACGAGAACAGTTTTAAATGGTACAAAACATTATCAAAAGATTGCCACAATAGAATAACCTAAAAAATGTAATTATGCATAATTTTAAGGAAAAATGCGCGTCAAAGACAAAAAGCAGCAGCAACGGTTCGAATATCGTTGGAATACTGAGTGAAAAGCGCTTCGGCATTCCGATAAGGAAAATACTGACCAGCTGTTATGTCGGATGTGAAAAGCTGACACCTATCTACCAATCATATCTACAAATGCCTGTCGTAAACGCTGGTGTTGTTCAGCAAAACGGCTACGTAATGAGCTTTCAAACTGGCATTAATTGCTAACTAGGACTACTTCGATACTTCACATCGCAATACTACGGATTATGAGTTATGAGTTTGAGAGAATCGAAAGCAAAACAAGCAGAACACAGTAGTGATTGGGACAGAAATGTAATAATAAATTTGTTTTCATTTATTTATTAGAACATCAAAACATAATCGTTGTTCATTCATCACTTTAACATGAAAAATCACTCCAAAATGTTTTAAATAGTGATATTTTCATTTTGAAAAAGAGATTTTGTTAACGCATAAGTAGTGAGTGAATGACAAATGTGTGTTACACTTCTTCTGAGAAAAAAAAGATAAAACATTTTTATTATGAAGAAGCAGACAATACAGTTTTTTTTCTTCTAACAACCGATAAATAAGAAACGCACATTTCACAACACTGACGAACAGCACTGAAGAAAAGCAAACATTAAAGGAATACGCAAATCTTAACCGCACCCCATGTGATGATTGTGTGTGAGGTGACGTCGTACGACGATTACTAATATATGGATAAGCAAATATTTTTGCTTGAGTCTAAGTCTGTTTACAACGCAACGTATCTTGAAAAGATCTTAAAGTAAATCCTGAACAGAGATCAAGCGTCGAACAGTATTAATACATATCTTATTATGATGTCGTAACTCATTACAATCGATAATTCAAATCAAACTCAGTGCTATAGGGACGTATTGATTTTGAAAACAGTTCACTCGCCTCCTTATAAATGAAAGAAACTTCAGTCAGTAACACATTCAAAATATGGAATGTTAAAACAGGATATCGCAACAAGGCAACAATCCAAACTCATTAGATCTCGTATAATCCGTAATATCTGCAAGACCTCAGTGATTTCATGCGTATATATAGATTTCGAACCTCATCTTAGCCTTAATTCTAATACAATCTAATGAAATACTATGGCATACGTTACATCATGGTAACTTTTCACTACTGTTAATATCATCAGCGTATCATTGCATAGTACAAATTACTAAGAATGTACATGGAAAATTTACAAATCGTACTCGTTCAATAACTTATCTGGTAAAGCCAAATCAAAAAAGCAATTAGTCAACAATAAATGTAGTTGAAAGCACTGACTTCAAAACAACACAAGATTTACCTCAATTACAGTGCGCATACTAATTACCTTCTCATTAAAAACAAGGCTACGCGTAATATCATAGACGGAGCAAAAAATAATAAAGTTAATTTAGAAAAGACCGGTTTTTTCAAAAAAAAAAGTTGTAAAAAAAGCTAAAGGGCTTTAAGGTCATTGCGTGACTGTATTTCTTTCAACACATCAAATATTCGAGCGATACTGAAGAAAAAAAAGCTCACATTAGAGCAGCGTTGTTTGCATGATGAATATTAGCATAATTAATGAACGTTAAATAAACAAACGAAGAAAGCAAACCACCAGCACGGTTCTAAGGTGTCGAATGAATACTGTGTACCTACTAGGTTCTACAAAAACTAGGTACAATAAATTATGAAATGTCGAAGCAATCAATAGAAGACGCCTCGATGTTGTGTAGAAGCGACACGATCGATGTTTTTGAAATCGTAAAGCGAAAAAAAAAATAATAAAATTAGACGACGACTATTCAACTGAAGGAAAATACGATCAGTGTAGCACTACTGTAGATGTCAACACATTTGTGCGTTCAAGATCTAGTACACTTGAGCAAATAGTGAACTTCCAAAAACATTCAATCCGACTTGACTAGCGCGACAGAATGGAAACCCAGAAAATTCTAATCAGAACAAAAACAGCTTCGTTTTCGTTATGGTAGAGAAAACAATCCGTACTATGGAAAACATAATGAAGGCGATAATGTTGCAGTTTCGTTGCGCTTTCACGGAAGTTAAATCGTTAAAAAAATCCACAACTAATATTGGTCTTCTTACAATATTCTTAAGAATACAGTAGTTTTTAGAGCGCTTCATGTGAAATATGTTAAATTGTGATTCGTAATCAATTATGCATTGCCTTAGCCTTATCTCTAATGAACTGTAAGAAGAATTTCCCCAGTGAGGCTATATAAAAAGCCGTCGGGGATTATTATAACTATGCCAAAATACTTAGATTATACGAAGCTCACATATGAAGTTTAGATCAAAGATGAAGTGAGTTGACGGTAAGAAGAATGAGGTAGAAAAGCATATTGAAAAGTTTTTGTTACCTCATTGAAAAGATATGGAAGATATGACATTTAGAGCACATCATTCTACACTTGTATTATTCTAATTCATCTAACAGTTTATAACTTTTCTCAAATATCGGTTTTTATTTTCGAGGAGGTGAAAACTAGTTGTTTCTCTCACAACTAGAGAATTATTAGCATAGCAAAATAGTATCAGGCAGGAACAATTCACGCACAGATGAGATATCTGCACAAACAGATCAGAAAGATCTTAAGTGTTTCGTTTCGTGAATGCTGATGTGTATCTACTACGATCAAAGGATGCCTCATCCTCGCGGCTAATAAAATCGCCACTTATATATCAGGAAACAGGATTTCGCTATGCATATGTATCCTACTCACTTCACTATATTCTGCGCTATTTAGCCTCAAATATGCTAATTGAGAGAATTATTGCAAGAGAAAACGTTGAACAAACCTTCTTCCTAATCCTCCATTCATGTTCCCGCTAGATGAGAGTTTTTGCTGTTCAGCGAATAAAGCGTTCAAAGTTTCCCGTCCACGGCTAACCAACGTTTCACCATTGTTTCTATTACTGTTATTAGTAGGTGAACTTCCTTTCTGTTTTGATGGTGATGGATTATCTAGAGGTGAATTGCTATCAACGTTCGATGATAATGTCGATTGTTGACTGAACTGCTTCCGACGAATAACAGGTGTAATCAGTCCTTCATTGATGGTCTGAAAATTGAATTCTAAAAGGAATTTCAAAAATAACGGAAAATTTAAGAAGCTATCGCTACAGTTAGTACAGTTTGTGAAAATACATCATACAAGATATGTACCGAAAGTTCGCCATCTCCATTTCGTCCGAGTTTCTCTCTTAACGCCTTAGCCGACTCCACTACAACATTTGACGGTTCTGGTGAAAGGTTAGGAACTGACATTCGATGATCACGACGAGATACTCTGCTTACATTATTCGAATTGTGTACGCTGATTCGTTGATTGTTGTCATTGTTTTGATGAGGTCTATATAAAAAAAGCTTTTATTTTAACTCCACCTCGGTGAAACTAATTCGTCTAACAAGTTCTAAAAGCTTCCAAAACTGGCTATCTTCTAGCCATTGTAAATAGTAAATTCAATTGCAAAAATATGATTTTTCAAATTAAATATCTGTAGGTAAGAAAATACAGTCGTATATGACGCAAGAATTTATCATTATTTGTGGCCGATAATCAGTAGACGTGAAACTGATAGAAGTCTCCAAATTTTCCATACTTTTTTTTACAATACTTTAAGGAAGGTAATAAGTCAACACTTATCAAATACCTCTCAGTTCAAAAAAAAAAATACTAATAATTTACGATAGAATAGAATTGAAAAGTCTAATAATATTAAATTTTACATCATCATAATAAACATTAACTAACCGGAGAACAATTTGTTGAGGTAGATATTGATTAACAGAGGACAGCTCTGTTGAGCTACGATTCTCATTCGATGATGGAATCCTTTAAATGTACTGCGATTATATAATAACATAGATTCTAAAAAACTAGAACAAGCATTCAACATTCGCATTCAAGAATCGAAACCATTAGCAAACATTTTCAACTCCCTAACTCCTTTAATTAACTCAATTTACCGCATTTGATTAAAGTTTTAACGCCGAAGGTATCAATGCATATAAAATACACTTGAATTTATCTCATAAAAATAAAAGATGGAATGAGAAAAGAATACAGAGAATAAGAAAGAGAATCATGCAGTTAGTGATTTCATTTCAGTTAAAGTGAAGTAGCAGTAAAAGGTGTATACGTTTCAAAATTATCGTACGAACATTCGCACAATACGTAAAACGACAAACTTTTTACTATACTGCTTGAAGATTGAGACTGTAGTTGTTGAACAACTTCACAATACTGTGTTTAAGCTTTTGGAAGAAAAAGTATTAGAATATCTTACGAAAAACATAAGACCTGAATAATTCACTATACCCACCGTCTTCTAAGCTCTTCGATGCAATTTCTTATTATTGCCGGATTACGAGCAACTTCTGGTGGTCGCAATGGCTGTCGCTTTAGTGAGATTTGCTGCTTTTGTTGTTCCAGTTTTAACCCAGTGCTCGTAAATAAGGTAGGTCCAGGGCTACGCTCAGTATGCTTGGCCAACCGAACCACCGATGAAGCACAGAGGTCACTGCGTTCCCTTCGCATCGGTAATGGACACACTCGAGCGGTCATCGCTACTAGAACAAAATACCATTGGATTTCACAAAATGATTTATGAAAACTTCTGCTTTTTGAAGATTTCAACAACTGGAAAATCTTAACAATAAAAAACTGAAACGGAGCATAAGGATATTGTCACTGTATATCACGCATAAGAATTAGATAATGAAGTTTAAACAAGAAAGAAAAAAGTTGAAAAAAAAGCACATGATATAATCGGATATGAGGAAAAATCTTGCTACTATCACATTAACAGCAGAAAATCATTATAATTTTTCAGAGAAATGTTAGCAAACAGTAACCTCACTCACACTCACTCATCATGTAAAACAAGACTGAAAACTATCGACATTAAACTTTTTAGATATAATTTGAATTCACAAAAATCATATTGCTTCAGTGGTAAAGAAGAGTAAAATTATGCATAATCTACTTTATGACTTTTGAATACCGTATAGTACTGAATGGTCCTGAGAAACGGCAATAATCTTTTTGGAGAGAAAGAATCTAGATGAACACGTGCATTAAAGTTTTGGAAAAAAAGGACGAAAAAAAAAAACAACAATATGAACGTTATCATAAAATCTGAAGTACCGTGAAGCTGTACATTACTAGATGCTAACGAAGAGCAAAAAAATGAGCACAAAAACTTCAGTGCACAAAAAATTATAACGACATAAAATGGATCGTAATTTGTTGACTATGTAAAAATCATTGAATAAAGCTAAAACATAAATAGTAGTAACAAAAATACCAACCTTCGTCATAACTTGGCTTAAATGTGCTCATCTTAGAATGAGCATTCTTTTTCGTCCAATTTTCGTCCTTATGTGATGTTGAGCCGACCTCAAATGCTGACTTCGAACTGAAAAGAGTTCGATCACAAAAAAATTACTCATTTTCACAACAAAAAATGCTCATATATCCAATGTAATATATTTACACGAATACATATATGTTACATATACATCATTTTGGATAACATTTAAACATTATTGTTGCACGACAGACAGAGCTTTGCTTATGCTTTTATAACTTTACGCCTGCATAAAAAACATCAAGATGAAAAAAAGTGAGTAAACTGAAAGAATTTTATCATTAAAATGTTAGAAAATAACTAAGGTAATCACACAATCATATCGGATAAATGGAAATCAGCTATCCATTCGCTCGATATTCTAGAAAAGAAAAAACCTCCAATATTTCTTTGTCCTCAGAGTTTCGTATAATGTTGATTTTTTAACTCCTGACAGCAAGTTGAGGTATAAAATATTTGCTTCTAAGTAATACACTAAACATTTTAAATAGTCAGTAATGGTCATTATGACAGAATATCTGATAATCATTAACAATTTTAGCAACAAAACGAACGCTTCAGAAGAACATTGATGAAAGCGAACGCTCAACACTCAACTACGGCGTTTTTCAACGTTAAATGAGACTTGAATATCATCGCAAAGCAATCAATCATATCATCTCATGATGGTGGTCATCAAAACACTTATAACGTCATTCTTTTTGGAACGTTTTTCAATCAAAAAGATGTTCTACATGAATAGACAACTACGAGGTTAACAAACTACATGAAGAAAAAATTGTTGTTGACTCATTATACAGTGTATATCATAGAACATTCTTATATAAATACACTTACAATTAGAAACTTTTTTCGTTCTAATCGATGGATCAAAAATCATATGGTAATCTCGTTCGAGAAAAAGTACAGCCAATTGTTCTCAGTTGTGAAAACTTTCCTCTTGAAAGCAGAAAAAAAAACAAATATTCCAAGAAAGCACATCGGACTAGATTGAACCAAAAATACAACTCTTTGAATTCGAAAAGTTGAGATCAATCATCTAGCAAAAGCCATCCTTTATCCATGTTGTGAGTCCAAATAATCTGTAGGATTTACTTTTTTGAAAAACACGACAATTATTACATCGCCTCGATCAGCAGCTTATTACCAAAAGGATAAATACATGAATAAATGAGGATACGTTGAGAAACTATCATAAAATTTCGAATAAATCTATGCACAAAAATGTTTACATGTAGAAAAATAATAATCAAGTACAAATAAAGATTCTCTGCGTGATAAATAATCCTGTTTATCGTATGAGACTAGAGGGATGTTATGGTAAAATCCTTAGACAAAAACAAACAACAAAC
>KN716231.1:238647-248706 GCA_000816705.1 Dictyocaulus viviparus | reverse complement strand
TTGGTGACCATTTTGAATTGCAAGAGGTCTACGTACTCACTTGTTGGTGTGAAATGTCCAGAAGAAGAAGAAGAATTAGTTTGTTCATTATGGATACTAAGCATGAATAAGTTTGTTATACCTCTAAAGAAGCTTAGTTGAGAGTTAGTTTTAGTCAAGCACTTATATTTTTGTAGAATACGTTTCCTTGTAGAAAAAATTTCGGCTTCACATGAGGAGTCACGTGCTCTGAATGGTATTGCTTGAAATGTCTCTTTTTCAGTTTTCTTTTTGAATATCATTAGAAAACTTTCATGTTTATCAAAGCTTCACTGAATTCGTGTTAGTGACAGTCGTTCCAAACGACGACAGCTGATCATTTAACCCATTTATCACCAGAAGACGCCGGAACTCCAAGTGAAGTTGTATACGATAGTGTTTAGAGGACAAAAAAGAACAAACTAAATGAGGCAGAGTGGATTTTCTACGAGAAACATTGTTTCAACTAAACCTACTTCTTTATATTTTGTTAATTTACGATAGGTGAGAAGGAATGTCGATAACATAGAATTGTTATCCGCCGATTGTTTATAATATACAAAAAGCTTAAGAGCCAGAAAATTTGCTCTGTAAATAAAGTGTTAAGGCTTGATGAAGTAATAGAAGAAGAAGAAATATGAGGTTGGTTGTTCCTATTAAGATGTTTTTTTTTTTGAATTATTGATTAAAATATGAGGGTAGATACTGTCGCAAAAGCAAGAAGTGATTATGACGTTATCGTGTTTTGTACATAAACACACCCTTATCAGATTAGTGAACTATGTTTATCGGCATTTTCGGTACATCAAAACCGATTACATCGAATTCTCACTATCACATAAGCAAGTTGAGCTTAAAAACTCACAAACATATCAGCATGCATGAGGATATTCGGTGGTACGGAACATTACGGACACGAATCGTACATCTTGTCAAACTAATCGATTATCTCTAATGATGCTGAATTGGCCGCCAGACTCGGAATGCTGAATTGGCCGCCAGACTCGGAACCTCAGGATGGGCTCGGAGCTGCACTTAACCGATATCCGCTCTGGTGTGCTTATCCGCTACACTACCGATGCTCTCAAGCTATAACCACTCAATGCTTCACTTATAGTAAATGAGTATCATTTCAGCCCTCACTCGTTAACAGGCATTGTATTCACTTAAGCTGATAATTACCAGAAACCTGAGATTTAGATATAATCGTGATTGTATTTTATTAATAAAAATATCATATTGATATATTATATTAATAAAACATTTAATAAAAATTCAACCACGACTAATCGATTAACGATTTTGTAATTGTGTTTTGTTTTTGTAGCATTTAATGTTGAAGGAATCCGTTGAGAAAAAACTAAGCTTTTGGAATTATCTTTGAAAGAAAAAAAACAACGCCATGATTGCATATGTTTTAACTCAATTACGAAGCACTAAGAGTTTCATCGGAAATGACGACACTTGAGGTTTACGAGAAAATCTTAAATGAATCTAAAGAAAAAAACAAGGAAAAATTTGAGGGATTTCGGCGAACATATCGATTGTTTCGTATTGAAATGTTGAAATAAAAAACAACATTTCGATGCTTCACGAATGTTATTTTTCCATTAGTTCTCTTGAACGATTATGATTCATGCAAGCGCGAGAGGTGAAAGCTTGCGTCATCGGAGGCTGACAAGCGAACCATGGTGACCTTCTCGATGTTGATCACCGCAACCGAACACGTCCAGGTAGGCAAACAGTGGCGTTAAGGAGATGCGCACAAACTGCCATATTTAAATTAAATGGTTTAGTGGGAATATACCCTCATGAAATTATAGATCAGATTGAATAGATTATTTGTAATTACCTAGATGAGGAAAATCGACTACCTATAGAACTTAATCAACATCTCAAAAAACCGTTTAGACTTTAATTCGGTTGAATATAGTGAAGAGAAGGTGAGTTTTAAGCTTGAGATGCTCATGCAAAGTCCAATAGATAACAGAACAAAACTAATTTATTGAGGATGACATTTCTTTTCCTCAATACTTTTAAAGATGTTGCTTTTAGAACATATTTTTGTTATCATTCCTATTATACATGAGTATGACTAAGAATGAAAAAAGATTGATCGCACCTCAGTGATGAGGTGCTGTAACGTAAGCTAGAATATTACAGCCTTTTAAAATCGGCAAATCACACTTAACCTAATTTGAATTTTAGGAACACTTGAAGTTTCAAAGAATATAAACCTCACGACGACTAGTGTTTGCTTGTCAGAACTCATACAAATTTGAACCTCATTCGCAATTGAACAATTTTTAGACGCTCTAAGTGAAATGGGTGATTCATAGAGTACACGAAAAGAACGAAATTCGAGAGGATTGAGTCAATATTCTTTTTGTTTCAGTGTTCTATGTATTGTACAAATACGAGTAATGCTTCACTGTATTGCGTTGAGTTGAATAAACAACTTTTCTGAAGTGAAACGTTAACAGATGTAAGAATTAGTGAAACTGATATGACTCAAAGACTCAATAAAGAAAACTCTAAAAGGTATTTCACGGTTAAACCGTAATATCATAGAAACCAGTTGATGAGTTGCAAAGAAAAACGCAAATGAAGTTGGAGGTGGTTCAATGTAACAGGCGCGCGTTAGTTCACTCTCTTCATTGAGGACAAAGAGCCTGACCCTTGTCGATAATTACATACTGGTCACACTCAGTATGAAGATGATACTTCATGGTTATCATTAATTTTACCTCACGTCCCTCATTGAACAAATTTTTCATAGATTTTCCAGTGGAATATTTTTTTTTCACTTAAAGGCAATTTCTTAGTTATCGCCATGATTACAGAACCATGCAATAATTCTTTATTAATATACAAAAAGAATACACAACCACATCTGAAAAAACGACGGTCAATTCAATTGAACAGACAAAAGATTAAGCTGATATGCCTGTCATTATTGCTTTGTTGTTGGCATGCTGTCAGTTATTAAGAAGACTGTCAGCGGATGGAATTCCTGTAAAGTGTCTGTCGTGAAGTACTGGAATCAATCTTAAGAATGAGTTACATTGTACTTCATCAGCTTAACTATATGTGATGCTGATGTTGGTTCTCAAAATCGAACTCGTTAACAGGAGAGTGTTGACAGTACATCCCATATTGAAGTAGAGAAACATTAAATAGCTTGACGTGCCATTAGCATCACATCATGACAGAAATCTGCGTCAGGCTGGTTCGAGTCTCGCCTGTGACACCTCATTCCGTGGTTAACTCAAGAGAGATGTGATAATTGATCCGAGGAAATTCAGAAACATGTGCTCTCCCTTATAAGCTGATGTAATATGACACATAATATAGTACTTCATAGCAATGTGCATAGCTGCATGAGGTTCACCTTAAATGTAAGCAGCAGGGTAACTTGAGGAAGTATGACTGTAGTAGTCAACTTAGTTCATTGACGACAAGGATTTTATGTGTAGAAGTGATAACGACATTCTTCAATATGTATCGATTCGATCACATTATACCAAAATATAGTCTTACGACTTCTTACCACGGTGAGCAACTAAGAAACTGAGAAGCGAATTATGTAATCAGTTATGTTACTATAAAGGGAACGGGTTCCAATGTGATCCAATGAAAGGAGGTACCGCAGTGACACAGTGTTTCGAGTCCGGGCACAGATCAACTAGACCTTTCATATCCTAAGAAGTCGGTCATTTGGCAGTAGAATTTGGTGAATAAGCAACATCAACTTGGCAGCAGAGTGACTGGTGCTCTCGAATCATTGCATAGACTGCTCATGTTGAAACTCTTCCACGATAAAACCCGAAAAGCGAATAGATGGCTCATTTGCACAGAGTTTGCTCCAGAAGTACCGTAACCTTGTTAAGGAGTCGAAAATTCAAAAAAGAAAGTCGAAGATCAAAATTAAAATGAAAAGGTCATAAAAAGTGATATAGACTGATGATTAATAAATAACTGATAACAATCACAAAAACTATCCGATATGTGGTGTGGTTCATTTCATAGATGATTTTCACCTTTCAGATTCTCACTGAAACATCAGCAACGGTATCGTTTGTTCTAGTTACTTTATGTATTTCAATAGTACTATAAAATAGTCGACGTTCATTGTTCAGCTTCAGGTGTTTTCATCGTTTTTCTCGGCTATTTGCATATTATCAGCAACGATCAGTTTATTGACGATATGCTCGAGTAATTCATCAGCATCGGAAGAATCAGAAAAGAATGTTGAACAAAAACCACCGGCTGGTTCCACGTCATCCACTATACCATCAAAAGAACTAGGAAAAAGTAGTACAGAAACAAAAACATCGTCACAATCAAAAGAAATGAAAAAAGCTCCATTACGACTACCTCAACAAATGCCCTCACCTTCACTACAACAACAACAACAAAAACCATTAAATAAGCTAACAGTGAATGAACAACAACGGTTAGCCAAAAATCAGATCAATCAAGGAAAATTGGCACGTAAAGCGCCAAAAAAGGAAACTGTTGAAGCGTTTACCGTTCAAGATAATGTCACAGATTTTATTGAAGCAGCCAGAACTACGAATTTACCAGCAACAAAAAGTGAGTGATTTAATTAATATTCGTAGCTCTACGTTTGAGTATAATTAAGGGTGGCCAATAGGAAATTACAATAAAAATCAAAGTATAAGAAGACAGAGATGAGCCACGCTTCCATTTTCCTCATCACATCGTGATGTTTAAAACGGGAAGGTCATGCTGTGACTTGAGGTGATCAATCCTTTATAAACTCAGTTCTCCTTACTATCCCAGACTTTTCTGGTTCAAATTCACCACCTTCTAAATGATGGAAGGCTCAGTTTGTCTAGGCAGGGACCAGAACATCCGTGCACTATATCAAAGCTGTTTGTCAATGTGGTGTATCTTATCACTGTCGTAGATGGCGATAGAAAAATTAAGGAGTTTTGGTCGAAGAGTTAAAGATTTCATGAGAAAATATTTTTTTTTGTTCCAGAAGAAAATGCACCGCCTAGCGATACGGTAAGTGAATTTTGATCTCTTTTTATTCAATTAGCTGCAATGTTAGTTTATATTAGTAAACAAAATTCTATTGTTGATTTTACTATTATAAATATTCTTATTTAGGGTGATGGTAATTACGAAGACGTGAACTTAGCACAGGCTGCACCAGAACAGCCAAGGTAACCAAATGATATTTTGACATTTCGAACTCGATACTTTGTCAATTAAAAGGATTAATCCTCAAAAACAAATAAGGGATATTACTGTAGGCCGTAGTAGTAGTAGTAGTAGTAGTACGAAGATTTTTATACTACTTAATCCCATATGCGACTGAGGCAATGTTGTTGAACATGTCAACGCTCTTTGAGAAGCTTTTCAAGACTGAGCACAAGAGGAAGAACACAATTGAATAAATCCTCAAAAACTTTCCATCCAACAGCTTTAATAGCTTCTTAAAATTGAAGTGTTTAAAGTCGTTTTTTTTTGTGACTTAAGAAGATCAATGAAATGTTCAGACGCGTTGTGACCGTCGATCCAACAGCTGCACGTTTTCCAACAACAGGAGGCAAATCAACGTTCACAGTATTGAATGCTGGTACAGAACATGTTGTATTCAAAGTGAAATGCTCCAACAACAAAGACTATCGCATAAAACCAGTATACGGTAATCTGGATCCAGGTGGAACTCATCTAGTTTGGGTGGTACGTTTACCAGCCGGTGTGATGGAAGACAGGATGGTCATTCAATGGCTACCGGCACCACCTAACGTCACGGACCCTGCTGCTCTTTTTAAAACTGCTAAGACGGGGAGTATACAGTCAGTTGTTGCGCGGCTTATCGGTGTGTCTATAGAGTCTCCACAAGTGAATCTTCCTGATGAAAAAACTGCTCGTGGAAACATATCGGTAGTGAAACCTCTTCCACCTGGTTCGTCACCAGACGCACCAAAATCTCTAACTGGAGGTTCAATGCTTCGTATCTGAATATGATCTAAATACAACAATAATAACTAACAAAGAAAAAACAACATAATATTCATATTGATTTTTAAGCGACGAAAAAAAATTGTGAAATGATTACCGTATCCGTTTCTTATTTACAATAATATCTGTTACTTAGTACGGTTATATGAGAAAGGTTTCTGTTAGTTCAAATCTTCGAATATCATTTCTTCGTTTTTTTTTTGTGAGGGAAAAAAAACAATTAGACGAATAGTTCGTATGGGTTATCGATTTTTCTTCTTGATGGATTTCATTTGAATGTGGGATATTTAATATTGGATCGTGAACTATTTCATTATCGATTTCGTAATAAAGCATTACAATTATTCACTTTTTTATTGTCATACTGTATTACTGTATTACTGTGTTACCAAAGTTATTATTCTTGTTGTATTACTGCTTAGTAACATGAAAGTTCACTTATTAATACTAGGAATCAATAGGTTAGAAGAGCGATTATTTACTTAGAAATACTAATAATGAGGCAAAAAAAGCACTCAGAACATCTAATAAGAGAATACTTGAAACGGATTCTACAAAGGGAATTAAGAACATCTTTAACTTAAACGCTAATTCGTCAAAATATCAACATACTGAGGATAGTTATTGATCGGTGAACATTGCACACGATCATGAAGTGTTTTTTTTTTCGATTTCAGTGAGTCGCGAGTTATTTGACTTAATCTGGTGGCGAAAAATCTTAAATGACTTTAAAAGCGCTGTCATTAGGAAATGGAAATAATATTGGTTTGATGACTTCGGCGTACAATCGAAATCGGGTTTTTTTCCTCGAGAATTTTGAATCTATTTTTCTTGGAGTCAAAAAATCACTAACCTTGAAATAAGGAATAGGTTGACAACGTTTTGAGTAATTGAGGAGGATTGAGTACGGTAGTAAATATTTATTGGTTAAAAAATAGAGTAAGATAGAACTGTCATCATATTAGAAGCTATAACAGGTTACTGTACTGGATACATACTATGATTGAATCTTAGATAGTATGACTGTCAAAAAATATGCAAAAAATACGCATTGATTAATGTTGCTAGGCGACCGGGTAAAAATCGATTCACATCTTGTCTACAACCAAACTGCGCGACTCATCATCATCTATAATGCGATCAAAACCAACGAGCATTAGATACACTCAATTTCAGTACGGCTGTCGCTCCAGGCAATGTTTTAAAGTATGCCTGAAAATGAGCGAAATTCCTCAATGAGAAAGCATATGTGTGAAGATATTCTTTAGAATAATATTCATAAAATAATTCTCAATTATAGTATATGATGACTTCTTTGCTACATAATATTCTTTTCATGCTGAAATCCTTTTCTAATTCCTCATCCAAACCTCATCCTTTTGATTTACTTCAAAATTTGACCAATGATGACAGCATTAGTTGTTATTGATTTGATTTTAAGAAAATATGGATACTGTAGGGTGTAATTGTAAACTCATTATCGTAATTATTCTCAATTGCAACTCATTGCACGGAGGTTAACATATAAAGTAATATAGAATTCATCGATGAGGTAAAAGTTAAGAGTACAAAACAACTTAACGTACTGAATAGGATATGGATTAGCCACTGCTTGCCATGATTCTTTCTCGTCAAATTGCCAATATCCTTGCTTCACCTAAATTACTACAATCAATTTTTCGTAAATCTTTCTTCTCTTATTGTATTTTCATCTAGACAAAAAATAATTCATAATATGAGACTCCGCTCCTCACTCAATGCCAGCCAACTCGCCAATACCTGATTGGTATCGTATGTTTATAATGGTATTGTGGAGAGGTTACACCATGCAATTAATACTCTGGTTGAAACAGTAAAAAATGAGTTAGGTTTTGAGAATATCATTAAGCTTACAGTATGGCGAAGACGTTTAGTTTATCATTGCCGAATTTTTTTCATCATTGTTTACGTCCATTAGATTTTCTTTGCTTTTAGAAATGAATAGGCTTTTATTATAAAGAAGAAATTTTATTTATTATTGCTAAATTTTCTCTTGTTTACCAAACATATTCATTTTCTTCAGCAAACAACATTGTTATTTCCATAACAAATATTCAGATGATCTACCTCAGGTACTGGATCGATATAAGCTGATTCAAGCAATCGCTTTTCTGCTAAATCACTTTCAGGATCTTCATAAGTGGTTGTAGTTGTAGTAGTAACAGTTTTTCTGGAATGAAAAAAACAAACAGTAATCGGATTTTTTTCTCTAAAACCATTCAATAAAATTTGAAACTGTCTCGTAATTCTAATTGTTGTTTTTATTTTATTGTGATGCTATAATACCTCTAATGGTGGTGAACGGGCGGAACAATTTGCAACCTCAGTCTGGACTCGAACTCTAACTTACGGATATCCGGATATATCCATTTACAGATGTACAGATACAAGACATATTATAACACCGCAATCTTTTTGATAATAAGATAATTGACGTCATACAAATAGATTCAATCATTTTTTGTGGTATACAATTTCTTTCCCACTGTATTACTATAACAGTAGAACAAAATCAATAAATATCGATCGATAGACAGCTTTATAGGTGATATTGGTGATGAGGTGTTTTTTTCTTCTGGCGATTTTACGACGTCTCAGCTTTACACCATCCATCAGGCGAAGTGCAAGTTGTGCTTTTTAAGCTCGAATATGTGGCAATGTTTCTATTGAAGTGATCAGAAAGAAATACAAAAAGGTTTTTCAAAAAAAAAACCCCGGAATAAAAATCGATAAGAATATGAAAATAGATAGATGGGAGAGGATTTTTATCTATCAATTATTAGTGTAAAGGAGGTAGATACATGAGACGACGACGTTCCGCTTAAACTCTCACAAAAAAGAATGAGTGTGACGTAACTGAAGACGATTCCGGAAAAGAACTACCTCACAGCAAAAGAAATTAACTAGAAGAAAAAAAAGTATTTAAAAAAAAAATAGAAGAACGAAAGAGAAATGTAGCACAGTGTGGAGTAGAATGATGATCATTGACGTCGTAGTATTTCAATATTGATCACGAATCAAAGTTCTTTTGAGTACACTCAAAACTTGAGGTTGTTGGTTTGCCGATGAGGTCGTTTCTACGTGATTTCGAATCGATAGATAAAAATAAATTGTGTTAAGCAATGATTTTATAATTGTTTGGAGCCTGAAGAGAGGCTTTGGGACATTACGACGAGATTCATTGTTGAAGTCTTGATGCAAGCTTACTAAGAAAGATGAGGTTATAGAGTGTAAAATGAGTGAAAAACATGTGGAAATGAAGCCGATGCGACGAGTTCCACTGTAAATCTTATGGTCTATAAATTGTGAAGAAAAAAAGTGAAGGAATACTGTAAGAACAATTATCTAAGAGTCTGCAATTTTTAGCCTAATAAAATATACTGTGAATTATAAGCTATCGATTGGATTGTTTACATTTTGACGGCACCTAGAAATGAGAAACTGAATTTGTGAAAGGGAACAGGCTCTGTCTACATTCAATTATGGCTACGGCGATAAAAATACTATAGTTTTTTTTTCGATTCAAGAAATTATGACAATATAAATATGAATAGAAGAATTAAGACTTCAGAAAAATTAATTAGCATAAATGCTTACTTGATTGGCACCTGTCCGCTTTCATCCAACAAATGAGCTGCCCAACCACAATGAAACAACAGAATACCGACGATAAGCAGAATGAGTGCAAGAGGAATTAACGCACCAGCACTGAATACGGTACAGTACGGTACGTTATACTACAGTATTCCATGTAATGGACAAATAAGAATCTCCTACTTTTACAATATAAAAACCATTTCAATGATTGATTGAAGAATGCATGAGGGTATTTGTTGTGCTAACGAGGCAGATGAGTTCAATTAGAGTACAAAACTAAAGGGTGCAATGTCAATAAAGGAGATTATTGCTACAATAAAATTATACTAGAACAAATATATAGTGATAATCATTTTATAAATATCACTAAATAATATGTATATGAAAGCAAAAATAAATAAATAA
>KN716231.1:198353-213014 GCA_000816705.1 Dictyocaulus viviparus | reverse complement strand
ATGAAAACTCAATTGAATATTCAAGCAATTATGAACTTAATGTGAGTTATTTTTATTTCAAATTTTTAAAAAAAATGAGATCAAACTCAATTGGATTTTTAGTGACGTATTCAATCAGTATTCATCATAGAAAATTAAAGAGAAAAAATTATAGAAGTACAATTAAAAAATCAATAATAATAAATATTGTTTATATCATTATTATTATTATTATTTTTATATTCCTCTGCTATCGAATATTCTTTTGAGTGATAACAATGACGCTAGTTGATCTACCCATGATATGGTACTGTACCGATCAATACGAACCAGCTTACGCAAACGTTTAAACGGTAACTGTCAGCCTCAAAAATACTGTGAACTAAACAGGAAATAGTTAGAAGAATAAACAATTAAAAAATACAAAAATAATCTAATAAACATAAATAATATGATTAATAATACTAAGAGTGAATGAATTTTGAAGCTTTTTGTTTCTTTTGTTTTGTTAATCACAAAATCTTAGCTGTAAGCATTGAGGTGATTACTGAGTCACTTTAGTTAACTCATTAAAACAAATAGGGAGAAAATTTGTAAAAGAAAAAGAAAAAGAGGAAGGAAATGAAAGAACATGACGGAAAAAAAGCATCGACATTGAGCACCGGATGAAACTGGAAGTGTAAGAAAATTGTCAAAAAAAAAAGAAAAGAAGATCTGGAAAAACGACTAGATGAGAAATTTCGATAGCACATGAAAGATGAAACGTATCCGAGTTTAAATAAATACTGAGGAAAAGAAAAAACCGGATGAAGAAGAACATATCGAGGAAAAAATAGGAAAAAAAAATTGATTTTGAGTTATTTTTGAGTTTGAGGTAAAATTTATTTATACTTTTGTTTTTCATCTGTAAACAAAGACTTAAGACTTGAGGAAAAAAACTTGATAGAAAGAAAAAAGATGATAATATAGAGATAATATTCAGTCGTAGTCGGTGGAAGATATTTGTAGTTGATAACACAAAACAACAACTTATTTACCTATTATTAGCAGGAATTGATCTACGGATTATACGGTAATCAATAAATCAATAGTTAATGTTGGAAAAGCTCGTTCTACCGTTGATGAGAAAGTCTGTTTGCTATTCATCGACGATTTGATCGTCTTCGTTATCGTTATGGGAACAAAGAAATTTTATGAAACCGGAACGTGTTGAACATTCAGCTTTTAACCGCTGCATTAATTGGATGAGACACTCAACAGAACGATCATCGATAATCACTCAGACATCAAAACATAACATGAATTGAATTATGAATGCATAACGAAAGAGAGGTAAAACGAGAGAGGCAGAGGTAGAGAAGAGATGAAAGAGATAGAAAGTAGGAAAGAAATCTAAATGATAATCTGATAGTCAAAAACAACGTTCTCCTTACATCGCTTTCTTTCTTCTTCCAATCTTCTTCACCTTTTTCCTTCCGTCGATATTGTGGTGGTTCTTAATTGTACCTCCAAACCACTTACGTCACATTTAAATTTGAACTATGAATGAGTCAAAAAGTATAAAGCAGATGATCATTTTGAATGACAGGTGAGAAAAATGTATGAGTATCATCGAGTTGTTTTTCCAAATGAAGAAAAAAAAACGAAAGTAGATCAATCAGTCGAACAATCAACATCGCTAGATGAAAAATGTTATTCGGACGAATGTATGTGTGTCACGGTGGCTGTGTGAATCTCCTCAACGGAAAAAAAAAACAGCTGCTACCTCTAACTACTATTACTATTATGATGTGAACTAGTAGCTGTAGTAGTAGTAGTACTACCGGTACTACTATTAATACTTGTCAACAACAACGTACTACTGTCACTGCTATTACTACTTCTGCCTTTAGGTAATACTGGCCGACATATTTCTAATAGTAATCGTTAGTGTAATAAGGAATTTCAATCATTTCATCTAAGGAAATTATAAGAAGTTTACAAAATCAATAAAATTCCTCATCTATACGTCATCGTAACAGTACTGTATACAAAACAATTAGTTTTTTTTTCGAATAAAATACGATTTATAAGAAATAGCATGTAGAACCGATGATGTCATACGACTTGAAGTAATCAATATGGAGATCAAAAAACAACTCGGTTTATTCCACATTATTTTTCGAATTCAATTAATGATAATATAATAATTATTAGCATAATAATAGATGAGAAAAATAAAGCCAGTAATAAAAATGACGTAATGACATCTGATTTATACGAAATGGCCAGTTTGGTCAGTTTCTTCTCTGGTAGACGACAAATTTGCTGCATTCCGTTCTCAAGGACGATTTGATAGTCAATAGAATTCGGTTACGAATGATAATAGGGAGCAATAAGCATCCATTTTCCTCATAAATGAACTCCTCAAACCATTTGATCTATCTATTTTGTATTGAATTCATGTATATTATTATATTGTAAGTAAAAATTTCACAACACTTTGAAGATTTTAATGCAAATTTTCCTCCTAGCAAGTAATATACAGCTTATTATTCGCAATAGTAATTGCTTTATTCCACAATATTCCCTCACACTAAACCTAACAAAGTTATTTTTTCTATTGCCTCAAGCATAACAATAAAGTAATGAAATTGAATTCCATAGATTGTACGAACTATCAGCTATTTGGTAACAACTGAAAGTTGCTCCATCAAAGTTTTTCAAAGCTCCAGTGCTCATCAAAGAAGGGAACACTAATACTCTTGAGTGCGAGGGTTAGTGAGGAATGCGAAATGCTTGAAGATGAACCAAACAAGTACCGATGTTAGAAAGTAATCTACTTGGTGACGACCGTATGAAATTGTGTCTCACGTGAAAGCTTGAAATTCTCTCATATGAGGTAAACAAAACCAATTTCTAGCCTAATAGTAGCAGTTGTATGAGAAGCTTACAAGATTTTAGCGCTATGGATTTGAACAGAAATAAAAGAAAACAAAGAAATGTGATAAAAAAATACGCGATGACCATTCAAAGAAAACCTGGGTAATTTGATCTCCTCTCACTCATGGTCAGAAATGAACACGATTAGATAGTTAACTTATCAATGAACTCCGTTTTTTGTTTTCGTGAGTGAAATTTCTAGAAACCACATTCGCCTCGTTTGTCAGTAACGGTAAACTTTGTATTCGTATGAGGAAAATGAAGGGAAGAGGTGAAGAAGTCGCGTTTTAAGAAGTCTGTCATTCAGGTACTCACTATAGGTGAAGGTAGTAGGTATATACTAGGTACTAATAGGTAAAGAAAGAAAACAAGACAAAATCTTAGTTTCTAATGGTGATTCTACAAGATACTGTCGTTAAAACATCCACTTTAATATTAACGGCTTGCATTGAACTCTGATGATCTTTGGTCTACCATTGCATGATCTCATCTTTGAACTCAAAATGTTTTCTAAAGTATACCTAAATAGTAATAGCATCATTAGAATTATCACTATAATCCATTGAGGTTGCAGAGTTACGAAAATGAGTTTCAAGAAGCTTAATGTGAATAATTTACATTGAAATATTTTTGATTGTGTTATTACTCTAAAAGGTAAACAAATACTACTAGAATCATTTAAAAAATGATTGCTAGTCAAAATGTAGCCAACAAATAAAGAGGCTTTTGACGAAATTGAATTCCCATATCAATTAAAAAACAACTTGTCCATAATGGACAAACATAAACATAAACAAATGACTCATGATGGTTTTGAATAACTTTAACAAATTTCTATTCCATTGGTTGACTTATAAATTTTTAATGCTTAATTTTTGAATACATTTTATACTCGGCATGTACAGTATCTCTGAAAACTTTTATACTTTTTTTGTTAGAAAATTCTAATAAAAAATAGATTCAAAAATTCTATAATGAATGAAAACTGAAAAATAAGCAATCACGAAAAAAAAAGATGAATCCTTTTTGGATTTATTTTTATTATAGTTTTCTAAGTTTTATAATACAAGCTGAATAGTGTATTGATCTAAAGTGTATTCAAAAGAATTCTCAAAGTCCTCACGATGTAGCACAACTGCTTACATGAACATCATCTCCAACATCAACTACTCCAGCTGTCATTTTGCTCGATGACGTCATATTCTCTAGTTGCTTGTATTCATTAACGAGTCATTAAGGTAAAAATTTGAAACTACAGAACTATTATATATCCGTATATAATTAGCATAGAAGCTTGATAGGCTAACATTTTTGCGATCTGTTTTACATTATTGGAGATCACATGGAGATCAAAAGCTGATCGTTGCCTTTCGAACTGTATTCACAATAGTAAATGTATTTATAGATGACAAGAAGATCAACACCATTCACTTGAGTAGGGAAGAACAATGAAACGGTAAATAAAGAGAAGATAAAAGCTGGCTTTTTCTCTCTAAAAAACCGATCCGATAAGCATACAATTAATCTTTTTACTCGTCTTCAATGATTCTTATAAATATTGATTATAAAAAATGAATTGTAAGCACTTTCAAGTTTGTCTTGTTACCATACGGTCTCATTCGTCATCATTTCATTATGAATATTAATTTTTACTTTGTTACTTTGTCGAGGACGAATACAAACGAAACGATTTGATTTTCATTTCTATGACGAATAATAAATTTTTAGTATTGATTTATCTGTTTATTTCTTCTATAAACTACGATAAAGATAAGATAAGATAATCCTTGACTCCTTTGTGACGGGATGCGCCTACGTAATCGAGTTCAACGTGATATCGTAGAGGTGATTGAATACGATCCCAGTCTAATGACCAATCTCACCAAGTCAGTGCAAGTTATACAAAGCTTGGAACCTCAGTCGGGGCTCGAACCTACATTTCATAGATTTCCGGTCTGATATACTACCGATTACACTGTCGACTTTATTTTCATTTATTCGACAGAAAATTGAAATGATTGAGCCTATGAGAGCCTCATAGATTCCTCTGAGAAACCATGTCATACCAGTATTCGATTTGAATAGAAAAAAACATTAAAGAAACATTTATAAGAATAAATATTTTACTAGATAGGATTGTTTGTGTGTAGTAACATTCTAATTAAAAATTTGATGCAAAATTCGCTTATTGATTTTTCATAAAAATCAATAATGTTTGGTGTTTGTAAACAATATAAACTTAAAGCACTAATTAATTGAAGTAACATTCTAGGTGCAATTAATAAGTTGTTTATGAAATTAAAGTATTTTTGTTTACAACTATAATACGAAGCATTAACTCAGCATTTTACTATTTTGCCTCATAACTTAGAATATGACTAGATCTTAATGCATAATCATTACATATAAACAAAAATAGACAGACAATGACGTCATCCATCGCTGTGAGTTCGAAAGCGCATTGAACATTAGCGTAATAGCGAGTCTGATCTATGAAATAAGCTGAGGTAATCAAATCACTGCTGCTGATTCATCTAGATCAGTTTGGTAGCGATCTCAGAGGGATGGCGTGTTTGTGGGAACTGAGAGCGGTCGTGGACCACCAATTCTGACACTGTATTTTTTATTTTTCATCTCAGAAACGTTTAATTGCTAAATGAGTTGAGGCTAATAATGACTGAGTATGATTTCTTTTTTTATATATTCCGTTATTATTTAAGTATACGTCATATATACGTGTATTGATTTTTTTTGACCTATTATTTTCAACTTATATGGCATGCAAACGAGTACTATGTAACGTTAATGAATGGCATTTATATACCTCAAATGACATCATAGAGAAACGTCCTAATGAAAGCACTTTCGTTACACGATAAAATAAAATCGACATGTTGATGTCATAACAATTATTTCAATGAGTTCGATTTTTTTCCTCATTAAACCAATCGATTTTTTCTCCTCACTAGATAATTCATAGGTGTTGTAAAATTAATAAAATATTCGAAAGATCAAATGATCAATTTAAGCAACATTTATAAAAAAACAAAAAAAGAAGACAGACAGCTGAAGAAAAACAACGAGAGGAAGGAGAATTCAGATTGATGAAGCTTAAGCATTTAAGCAATAATCACCTCACTTTTAATAATATTACAGAGGAAAAAACAATTCGAAAATGAGAACTCCAGAAGAAAAGTTTTCAGGAGAAGAAGAAGAAAAGAAAAAAAGAAGAATCAGTCGCTATTAAATACAACTAACTAGAATTAGTAATTTTTTAATTAAAGTATTTCTTTTATAAGTATTCATAATTATTATTGAAACGTCACTAATCGTTAGTGTATTGATTTTGACAAATCTCCAATTGTATTTGTAATCGATACCTATCTTTTGTACAAGTCGATGAAACATTTGTATTGAAATCAATACATGTATGTAATTTACATTATGAGAATAATTTAGTTGTTTTTCTTGTTGTCTGAACAATAACAACTTTACTTGTACAACTGTTGTAATAGGAATTATACTGTAGTAGATCATATCGTGATTTCAATTGAAAACAAAAAAACAAACAACAAACAGAAAAAAAGTCAACACCTATGGGACGTGATAGTTTGTTGCAGAAGTTGCAGCAGTAGAAGTAATCGAAACAATGACGATGATGATATATCACCTCAAAATTAAGTCAAGCATTGAGTGATCACAGCACAATGACGTTAGTGATGATGTCAGTAGCGCATTACGACCGGATTTCGGAGAGATACCAGTTTGAGGCTTGTTTGAGTTCCCGAGTCTCGTGACTAACTCAGCTATATAGGATGTTCAAATAATGTCATTATAACGATGTAATTATTTTAATCAATTAAAAATATGAACAATTGTAAAAATTGATAGATTGCTCTAACAATAGAAAATTATAGAAGTTCAAGTGAATAAAATTAATAATAAAAATTTTAGACACGACAGAAACCTTAGTGAATAATTAATATGGTAATTATATCACAAAATATAATAGCCAGCGGAAGCTTATAGTAAAAGCTGATCACTTAAGCTGTAGAAAACAGAGATCAAAAGATCAAAATACATACGTGTTAATAGGAAGACATTTTTAGATGATTAGATCTTGGACGACCAAAACTTCTGTTACAGCAGTTGAAAAAAAAACAATTCAGTTGTGAAAAATTCACGTACAATAACTTCATAATGTAAAAGATAGGTATTGATTGAACTGAGTAGTAGTAATTCGAATCGATTCACTTTTTAGCTTTTAACGTCGATACCAGTTATGTATAGGAGAAAGGAAAAAACAGAAACCGGTTACGATATGAATGAAAATGAGTTATGATGCTTATTCGATCAAAATCGGTTCCAGTGAATGAGGAGGACAACCGTTTGAATCCCTCACATCGGTGTCCGGTATCGGATAACAAAAAACATTGAGGGATCTAACAATTATCAGCATGGACCTGTTCGACATTAAATAGCAGAAGAAAAAAAAATCTCCATCATCTTCCAGACAACTTCATATACTTTTAATATTTGTTTATCCAACCGGAGAAAAAAGCACAATTGCAAAAAAATCACTCTATTTTTCTATTACCTCAATATTTCGCATGAGTTCAAAGCGCAATAAAAAAGTATATGACCATCTATTCCATTGCAGTCAAATGAGGTTTTAACGTATTGACGTCATAATAATGGCTTATTTTTTTTCTTTTCCTTCTTCTTATAAGCTTATTTATAACTGCATAAGTTACTTGAGCTTATATAAGCTTATTTATTGAATAATATTGTGAGTCACTGAGCTGTTATTACGTTTTCCTCATAAGTAAACCTCATTTCCAACTTCTTTATCTTGATTTTTTTCCCCTTCATACTCGAAAACCTCCAAATTTAAATTTTATAGGAAAAAAACAGGTTTTTTATCGTGATTTCCATGGAAGCAAAAAAAAAATGAATGTCATATGTGATATGAATATAACGGAGGGGAAAAGTAAGAATTGAAAAAAACACTTGATTGATAAGGTAGGTCAAATCGAAGGTTCCCGTATTTACTATGTTAATTAGCGAACTATTTTACTCAAAAAGTAATAAAGTAAAGCCAAGTTATTTATCATGACGTCACTTGTCGTCAGAAAAATAACGTTGCTGAGAAGGAAAAGCTTATCAAGTAATTGGGCAGAGAAAGAATTGGAGAAATTATAGAGAAGATATTAACACTCAGAATTACTTTACCTCAAACAAGTAGGTACAAACCTCTAAATTGGTCCTCATTGAAAATAAATGCAAATAATTTATCAAAGTGGTATTATTTAGATTTATTTAGATTGTATATTAGATGAAGCTGATTACTTTTTTAATCAAGTAATTAAAAATACATTTTAAATAGATTGAGCTTATTGTCTCGATACATTTGAAAATATAAAACAAAATAGAAAAATGACGTCATAAGAATATCAACGAAAAAAAAACGAAAATGTTTAAGCGATCTTTTCTGGAAAGAAAATTTGCATAATGGTAGTCGGAAAAAAACTCCTAACACGAAAACAACTTTGATTAAATTTAATTGCAAAAAAAATCACTCACTACAGAATCGTATAAATTATTAAAAATGCCTAATTATCATAAGAAAAAATTGAAAAATCTAAATTTTAAACTGTTTTATAAATATTCGCTGTAGTGATGATGAGTTAGTCGTCGAACTCGGAACCTCGGGCGGGACTCGAACCCGCACCTACAGATATCCGGTTCGATGTGCTTATTCACTATACTACCAAGACCCTCACTTTATAACTACTTAATTCATTTTTTTGTGACTAATTTTGTCGATATTTTTCCTCAATAGACAAATTAATGAGCAAGGAAGGCAAAAAATCAATACAAATCAATACATAAGAATAATCTTAGAGAACATTAACGAAGCAGATGGAAGTGGCTAATCAATAAAACCATAAAAAATTTAATAAATTTCAAATTGCTCATGAAAATTAAGTGATTTGCATAAATGGTCACTCACTTTTCACTCAATGTTAAAGAAAATATTCAATATTTTATTTTCATAGCTGTGTTTCTATCGATCGATTGTGTTGAATAGCTTTTACTCCCAAATCAAAGAAAAAAAAAAACTATTGGAAATAAAGAAAAATGAAAAAAAAACATAAAGTAAATAGCTGCTAAGAAGAAAAAATCTGTGTTGTTTACCTTTTTTATGTTATTAGGCGATAATTGAAAGCTTTGATTGAGTGAGATTAAATTAAAGGAGTTAAAAATGAGTAAGTTAAAAGCCAGTAAAAGCTCTGCGTGTTATCAAGTAATCCGTTTTTTATTTATTTTGTTGTAACATAATATTATTGTAAGTTAAGAAGTCGTTTCATTTATAGTTATACTTCTAGATCAAGGATTACGGTAATAGTAGATCAGACAATTTCTTCAGATCAGATCTAAGCTTCTGTGGTTGTTGACAGTTTTGATAAAATGCTTGAAAGAAGATAAAAAATGTCAACATACTTAACAAAGAGGATGATTATTTGATTGAGGAAAAAGGCAGAAAAAACAACAAACAAACAAAAAAACAAATATCTTAAAATCGAAAAAAAAACGCCAATTTACCGATGAAATAGGTGCAATCTTGTGTGTTGATTTCGAAAAAATGAGTGCTTTTTCGTTGTAACGTTCCATGATCGACATTTTTCAAATCCAAAACCTCACATAATGGAATCTCCTGGAGTGAAAAAAACAAACTGAATTGTGACGTAATGAATGACGTCACTACTGAATGAAAAAGAAAAAAGCATAGCTTTTCGATGTAATCGATAAGATCAACGATTCTTTCTATACATGAAGATCAAAACGGAATTCCATCCATCACGGTATAACCGTGTCAAAATTTCTATAGTTGTTTTAAAATCTATTAGAAATTTTATCTAAAAGTAATCTATATAATCAATATTGCCAAAAAATTATTAAAGATGGTTAATATTAATTGTAAATATTGATTGATTTGAAAAAAATTGAAAGATATCGATTGAGGAAAAAGCTGACTTTGTAAAATCGTGTTGAGCTTTCATCTTGATACATAATAAGACTTTTCGTATCTAAACGCCAATAGTGTTTTTTTCTCTGAAATAAATAAATAAACACTTGCAAAGAAAATAAACAAATAGTAAACAAACTAAAAAATAATCTATTTAAAATATACCATATCCATTTGATTTGTATAGTGAACAATCCAGCCTTCTTTTAAAACTTTATTACTTCTACGTCTTGTCTGCTTTTTTGACATAACAACCCGCATAAGAGGAATATTCTATAAACATACTATTTATTCACTATTGGTAAACAAATAAACAAACAAAAACAAACAAATAAAAAACACCACAACCAGCCATCCAATATACAGTTTTCACCATACGGCCTTTTTACTAACGTGTTTATTTATTTGTTTATTATTGATAAATAGGTACCGTTATATGTCACGATATGTTAAGACTCAGCTATCATACGTTTTCTCCAAAACGATAAACAACAAACAATAAACAAAATTTCTAAAAATATTTTCATCGAATTTTCTTAAATAAAAGTATCACAATAATAATAAAAATATGTATATAAAAAAACTTCACTATCATTTAAGAAAATAGGCTGAAAAATTCATCAGAGTTTTTAGTATTCAAGAAATTTTCAAGCAATTTGTTCATTAAGAGCAATTTCTAAACTCAAAACTTCGTCCTCAAATGAAAACCCTCGTTTTTCTTTTTCTCGTCAATAATTAAAAATGAAAAGCTGGCCAATGAAAATTTAGAGAAAAAAAAACAAGAAACAGGATCAATAGAGTTCCCAGTTGAGGTTTACAGAGGTTTATTTATGAAACAAATATTGATTACTCATTGGTGGACGAAAAATCTATAGAAAAAAGTCTAGGCAGATCACTGATTCCAAAAAAAAAAGGAATATTACCTGGCTTTCTGTACCGATGACGTCATCGTCGGGACTAGTTTGATCGTCTAAGCTGATTTCGGAGCTTTGAAGTGGAGCACTTGGTGTGTTTTGTGCTTTCTTATGATTTCGTAATGACATTTCGTCATCGTTTTCCTCACCGGTACCTCAAATTTTTTTCGCCGCTTTTACATCGGATAGAATACGGTAATTAATTTGATAAAAGTCACCTCAGATGTTTATGACGTCAATGAAGAGTAACAATAATAGAATGAGAAAAAAAAATTTAATAAAATGAATAATTTTCAAAATATTTTATTTTTTTGGAAAAAAACCATTAAATCATTTTAATTTATAAGTTTTATGGAAAATTAGAAGACGAATGTCTAATAAAAGTTCAGATGAGGAACAGAAAAAAAAAACGCTGTTCTCAAAACCATTTAGTAACTCGTTTCCAAGGGAACTTTTCGGTCATCGTTAATGAGGAAAAAAAAAGTTCATGACGAATATGATGACCAAATATTAATTTTATTAATAGTATAAAGACAATAATCTCAGAAAACCTCTTTTTCCTTCAGTACAGAGGAATGGCTCTGCCACCTCTTTGAAGGAAAAGAAGAGGTTCGGAAAAAATGCAATCCTCATTTCCTCACAGTTGTTATGGACAATCAACGATGTCATAATGTCGTTCATCTACTTCGACCAATTCACTTTTGAGCAGTACTCATAACAATATAAAAAAGTTTTTTTTTTTGAAATTTTAATTGTAACTAATTCACTTCGAATAAGGAACTCCTCGACAATTGAAGGTCACATACCTTTTTTTTATTTTTGCATATCAACGAGCTTTTCCTCCGAATGGAATTTCTCGTAATGAAGCCAGTAAACAGCACAAAGAACAAGACAGATCTGAGTTCAGAGGAAACTCTCCGAAATATTAGCAAAAGTATGTTAAATTGAACCTATTAAGGAAATGAGGATCATGGAATAGGTCGCGGCGGTATCACCTTTTACGCGGTAGATCGCTACCATGGACAGCAGTTGCACGACAGGGCAACAAATGAGAAAATTGTTGACATCCGCACGTGTTCGGACCATCCAAATATTTGAGAAAGTAAGCAATGAAGTTCAAAATGTAGATGTTAAATCAGCTCTGTCGTATGAAAAGCATAAACTAAAATGAATTTTCGTGCTGATCAAATCCTGCGGACAGGCCTACGCATTCGGGTGTAACGTGAAGGTATCCTAGATATGGTGGAACTGATTGGATAAGACTGTGCTACGTAAAAGATTTGAGGCAATCAAAGATCAAATTAGCGCTGCTTTGCTGTCCCGGGTTACTCTGGTACCAATCTACCGACCGCAGAGAAGACCTGGTAGGCTTCGAAGCGACCGCGAACCTGCGTACAAGATTGAATTCTGCGTATCACGCTGGCACCACCCCATACCACTGAGCTGGGTTCGTACGTGAATTAAAGTAACAAGTGAGGTAAAACTGTAAGTAGATGTCACCTCATAGAACCGTTCTTTACTCAGATACGAATCGATTTATCATCTAGTGAATGATTTCAAACAGCCATTGAACAACAGATCGTAAAAGTTATAAGCTGTACAGAGAACTCCATGCACACAATTATCAGTGATATCATTAAATCACTTCTGATCTACCTAATCGATTTTTTTTCGATTTCGATTCGATTTTTTTTTTCATTTTAGCGTCGTGTAGATCGTACTATATCCATTATATTTTCTAAGATTAATATTTATTCATTTTAAAAGTATATTAATCCGATTTCAACATTATTGTCTAATAGATAAAAGTCAGAATTTAATGGAAAGGATTGTTAGAAATGCTTTAATTATTTGAAAAAAGTGTACTAGTAAAAATAATATAGTTCATTTACATAGAGGGATTATCCGCGATCTTAAAAGATTTAATAATCAAAAATATTCTAGCTAAATGCTTAACACTTCTTTTTTGTCAAAATCTTAAAAGAAAATTTTTGCATATCTAGAAAGAAACACTCAAAATAAAACATGAAGCACATCGACAGCTAAAGCAACCTCTGACTTTTGACTCTTAATAACCTCAACTTCACTCGAAAACAAAAACGATTAAGAGATTGCTTGGAGGAGAAAAAATTTCACAAAGGAGGTAAAGAGGATGAAAATTTGAGAAAACCTTTGTAATTCAAATACGTAAGACATAGCTAAGACGGCTGAACATAAATGTAAATTAATAAATTTATAACTCAACATTCTTCTGCTTTGATGAAAAAACATTTGAAAAGAATCAACTAAAGTATGAGTTCCTCGTGAGGGATCGACATATAGATAATTTACAGGAGAAAAAAAAGTTCAAGTAAAATTACTTACCGTCCTCCGAGGTGCCGAGATAAGAATGATTTGATGTTGTCGTGTTACCAAGACAGTCTTTTGCTACAAATCCACTGCATTTTTTATGGCAATTATATTTACAGTCTGAAATAAACAATAAACAGAAAACCACCTACACAAACAAATAAATCAATACTGAAAATCTATGCATTGCTAACTAATCGATGCTGTAACACTGTAATCGACTATTTTCGTATAATAGCAACTTGTTTGATATCGATCTTCTTCTTCGATAATGATAATTATATTTAGTGTTTTGTAAACACAACTAGTAAACAAATAAACAGTAAACAACAATTTGCTAAGGATTTATGAATGTCCGAAAAAGGTTCGTGATTTTATCAATCACTGAAGCACAGTATGTTTCCAATAGATGTTAGGGCTGAGAAAAACGTAACTAATTAGCTGCAACTATTTGAGGAGATGCTAAAATCAGGAAAGATAGGAAAATTGAGGAAAAGGTGTATTTCTTCAGCTTCTACACTTTGTATCCTCAGTATGGAGCTGCATAAATAGCTTGTAAAGATCTAATTATGATGTGAGGTATTTTTTGCGTCATTAAAAAAGAGGAAGTGATAGCTTTTGGCATTCACAGCTCACACCAATAGTGATAATGATAAGTTTCTTTTACTAAAAATGATGTATCCCTATGAATAAGATTTATCGGTGAAAATAGGTATTATTCAACTATCACTGCTTATATGTGAATAATTGTTTATCTATTATTGTTATTATTTACTATATTATTGTTATCCCTCATTATAGGAATGATGGACTCATTACCTTGAAGTTTACAAGAAAACTTCAGAGGATGTTAGCGAAAGAAAGAGAGAGAGAGAGAGAGAGAGAGAGAGAGTGAGTGAACCATACAAATGAAAAGCTCTGTAGTGCCAAAGACGCTAGGATAAGATAAGCTTTGAGGTTGACCGTCGTCTCTGGTATGCACCACGCATTCGATATCGTGGAGGCGCTAGGATACGGTGACGCTCCGGTAATCTTCCTTTCTCGAATTAGTGCTGCTTATATTATCCAAAACTTAGGATAATAGTTCAACAAATTGGTATAAAACGGATTCAGCTTGGTTCACGCTAACACGCCACTTTGATCATCACCAATTTCATCATCACTCATATAAACAACTTTGAAGCATTTGTGAGGACATAAAAACACAAACACATGTTTATATTAGCGTTAAGAAAAGTAATATCATAATAATAATAAAATTTTACATAAAAAAAATGAATGTAATAAAACGATAAGCTGCTGAATCCAACCTCTACATTGTATTCCTTGTCTTATAATTCCTTTGAGGAGTTTCTTACAGTATTGGCATACAGTAGGAAGCTTATAGCTGTGCACTTGAAAGGTATGTGGAACCTCAAATAACTACGATATCGACTATAAATAAAAGTTAACAAAGAAAAAAATAAT
>KN716231.1:185149-198253 GCA_000816705.1 Dictyocaulus viviparus | reverse complement strand
AAAGGTAATAGTAGTAACCTACTAAATAAACTACGATAATACGAACTAATAAATAAAAGTTAAACAAAGAAAAAAATAATAATAAATGAATTGAAATATGACAATATGAAGAGGGGTGTGAATATTTAAAGGACTATTTTATGAAAAATTTCGATTTGAGCATCATTTCTGCTAACTTTTACTCTCGTAGCTTCAGCGACTTCCATCCATAACGGTCTTCCACTCCATGAACAACTACGATCTTTTCTTGGCATTTGTAAGAACTGAAGAAAATCTTCCACATATAAAAATTTATTAATAAAAAGGTTATAATCATCTTTTATGAACACCAAACAGAACAACGTACATTGCCTCCAACAGGATCACCGTAATCGGTGTCTGGAGTAATATAGATTTCCGGAGTCAAATGAGCTCCTCCTGTAGTCGATGAAGGCCGAGCGGCATCCAGAGCTTCTAGGCATGAGTCTCTCCGTGATTGCTAGAAAATAAAGTGAATGAGTCAGTAGTAACAAAAAATACTCATACAAAAGTTGAATGGTGTATTCATAGAATTAAGAAATCACCAGAAGCGTTTAGTGTATATTCACAAATAGCCTCATGGATAACGACACCATAGAGGAAAGACGTTCACAGAGGTGTTTACATATTTACCTTATTGATTTTGAAAGGCTAAATCGCTAGAGACAATAGCAACAGCGTCTTCTCGTAGTTCTACATTATTTTTAGAACCATGTGTGCTTCTTAGAAGAATCTCTAATGACCTAAGCTTACCAACCTCATCGCATCTAATACAAGAAATTTCCTCCCCAAACAGTTTCGCTCTGCTCGCTTATCAGAGGTAGATCAAGGATAATTACTGATTTTTTCTTTGCTCTATCCATTGAACTCATTCTATATTCGTTCATTCCTCGTTTCCTCCATAAACTTTGGCAGAGTTTTCATAAGAGTTCTCATACAAAATGACTTGAAGCATTTTGCTCTATACGTATATATTGCTATTTTTCCTCATTTTTTGAATTTTTTTTTCCCCGAAGTATGGCCTTATGTGCCAGCTTGTGATGAAGCACCACTCATTTCTCTTGATGTATTAGAGAAGGTGTTTGAATGGAAATAATGCGTACAATGACTTAAGAGGACCAGTTTATCGTTAAGTCAGTTCTGCTCAACTACCAGATCATTTCGTTATCAATACACCGAACCCTGAGGGCTGAAAGGTTTGGCTAGTTTGAATCCGAACTCAAACCCACATATACGGCATACTACTGCTCTCTACCCTACCACTGTGCTGAACCACCTCTGGAAATCTTCCTAATAATTATAAAAAAATGTTACCAACCTTTTCCTCCAACTCACTTGAATTGAATTGCCCTTAAAAATTGTTGGGATGGTTAACAGAAGAAAAAAAGGATTCTACTTTCTAAGCAACTCAACTTTACTAGGTCAACATATTTAATACAATAATTAAAGTTTAACTCATCACTTATGAGTTATCTGAGAAGATGTTGAGTATGTTGAATAAATTTAACATTTAACTAAAACTAAACAGTAGTAGCTGAAACAGCCATCTGTCAACTATTTTCAATCGATATCCTCATGGAGTTATTCACAAAATCCGGTACCATACCCGAGGCACTTCTAGATGACCCAGCACCAGCACTGTGAAGTGCCGATCTGTCATAACTGAGAGAATGAAAGTGAATAAAAAATTATGATGTCCGTTATCATTTCAGTTGTAAATCGTCTAATCCTTCATAGGCCGTCATATCGTACAATCATCCTTGTTTAAAGAAAATTCTCTTATATCTCTTTTCCTCAAATCGATAAATTACCATTATGACCTTAATCACTAAAAAAATCGAATTTTGCAAAGTAAAGCACAATGAGGCTATTAAGATCTTAGAGTGAATCAAGAAGCTTAGAGATGAAAAAATCATGGTGATCATCTTCATATTCAACATACGATTGCTACTAGTAGACTACATGACTGATGATCTCCTTATGCTTGCAAAGAAAACTAAGCAAGACGTAATGTGACGGTGAGGAGAGGAACACACAGAATTTTGGTTGAATCAGCATACTTAGTAGATCAAACGCAATAAATAACATTAGTTTTCATCGATTTCAATGTTTTTTGGTCAACTGACGAGTTTCATTGCAGATATGATGTAGAGAAAATGAGGTACACTACCTCTCTTGATAACCTTCGTTGTTTATGTCACTTCATCACATAATGCTAAGAGTAAAATTATAGAGTTCTTTAAAAAAACTGATCCATTCCTAACAAAAAAAAACACTTTTAAGGATTTCCAGATGTTTTTAGTACTGAGGTTCGTGACATCCTTAATGATGCCAAGTTAATCGCATAACTTGGGACCTTAAGCGAGACTCAAATCCTCATCTATAGATGTCCTGTTGCGCTTACCGATCACACTAAGGCATGTTGTATAGGAACGTATAAAGAGTATTACATTAAGACCTAGAAGCCTTAAGAACCAAACAGGCCAATCAATCAACAAACCGATTTCTCCTTTATCTTAAGCCGTAGTCGTTTACCAACTTTCAATTAATATTATGCACAACTATTATTATCACTTGATTATGGAAAATATTATCTACCATATGAAGGATTGGAAGGAAAATATTTGATCTACATAGAGACATAGAGACTGTTTTCTTGCGAGATCAAAAACAAGAAATCACGAGATTTTTCTTTTTGTTCAACTAATTCATAGAAAAACATAGAAATTAAAGTAGAATGTACCGCTTGAATAATTTGATTTATCGATTTTTTGCGTAGATAGATTTTAATCAATAAAAAATATTTTCCATAGAATACCCGTCGCTCTTCGAGGTTCAGCATATTTGAACTGCTTGGTGATAACGGGATTGCACTTGGTCGTCGTTGACGTGAACCGTTACAATTATTTGGAATTTTTGAAGCACATCGTTTATGATAGTTAAGGCCACACCCTTAAAAATATTGATTATATCTGAGCTTATTATTAACTTGATGAGGGAGAATAACCTCTAAAAATTCCACATGGAGGTAGGCAGAGAGGTTCAATGTATTTTCAAAAACAGCAGTGATTTGAGGTAAAATTTGAGGAGCGTACCTTGACATTTTAATCCTTGTTTTACAAGTCCAAATAGTAATTCACCACAAAAATCACAAAATGTTGGAGCTTTGTAGGAGTGGACGTACAACGTATGTGGATGAACAACAAGCCGCTCATGATGAGGGCAAGCTGAACATCAACAATACAACATCAACTTCATCATTAACATAAATAGTAATTTACTGCCTCAAAATTATGATCGATGAGGACTTGGTTGGTGTTGAGCAAAATTAAAGTAATAATATAAAAAGATTTAATAACTTTCGATAAAATACTAAGAATGAGCTATACATAGAGGTGTTTAAATAGAAGAGGTCTATGTGTAATGACTCGAAAGGACCAGTCTATCAGTACGGCTTACCCTTCTAGATCATTTTGGTGCAAATTCATCAACGATGGAAGGCTTGGTTGGCCTGGGTGGGGCTCGAAAACGCTTATACGCCTTCAACGCCCGCATATCATTGTGGCTCCACCTACCACTGCGCTACGCCACCCTCTTTTTAGTCATTAAAATGTTAAATTGCAGCTCTATTTTACAGTATCGTCTATTCTTCCGAAATTTTTTTTCGTGGTTAATTTTTTTCTTAATCTTGTAAATTCTAATCTTTCATTTTTTTTTACTTGAAAGTTTAAGTATCCTGTGAATTTTGTTGTACTTTCAATCAATAGTTGATAAGAATCGAGATGATCATTACGTCATCACCAACACTAGTTTTTTGTTCCTCACTTATGGAGGAGGTATTTTTTAGTTCTACACGAATCATTTTAACTTCGTAATTAATGAATTGAGTTACCGTATTGTAATTGAGGTTGTATCAATCAATACCTAATTATACATTATACGAAATATAGTATTTTTATTATTATAACAACTATTAAAATATTGTATATAGTATTATGCCTGGGGTGCATAGTGAAGTGGCAGGAGGTGGCGTAAGTGATATAAGGACAATGGTACTTGTCTTTCATACAGCTTCTTTTTCTAGCCAGCCATTCCTATGAGGTTATGAAATTGTTATAAGAGAAATCTGAGAAGATAAACAGCACTGACTTGTAAAGGAGCGATTCACTGAAGTTATTGTATAGATCAAACTCGCAATCAATATCACCACCGTACTATCACGATGAAGAATATATGGCGCTCCTCACAAAGACTAATCAACATTAAAGCTTATCTAGAGGCTTCATTGAAACAGTTATAAATGTTTTCAGCTTCAAACTTTTTAGCTTCTTCATGCAATGCTCTAGCCTCTATTGAGTTAATGGCATAATATTTGATCTACAAACTATTTTGGGCATATCTATTTTGTTTTTGAGTTCTACTATTTAAGACAAATATTACATACCAATAGCCAATATTTGCATAATATAGGCAATGAAAATGAATTGACTCAATCTTGTTCCCTCACAACTATTGAAATTATCGCAATTACTATCAAGCAATTGAGGTGAAAGAAAAACACTTTCATTCAGTTCTTACAGAACGGTGTTGTACTGAAATTGCGTGAGAGCGATTTTTTCTTGTAGTATAAATTTTAAAAATTAAATATTCTACAGAAAATTGTTTTTGAAGCTGTTATGAATATACAAATAAGGTAAATTTCATTGATAAGAAAAAATTAAGGGACTCACAACCAATAACGATTTCAACCAGTGTGCCTTCAGTAATGTCGAAACTTGTCGTAATTAATTGTAAGATATTTATCGATCGTAGATCATGCTTGTACAGTAATATGTAATCTCGTAGAGAATCGTATACATCTTGTGGGTACTGTAATCAGAATGAATAAACTGTTAATAATTATTAAATCAAGGAAATATAATGACAAATTAATAATAATAATTTTTAAAAATCATTCAGATAACATTAGAGAGGGAGAGAGATAGGATTAAATGAAAAAGGGAGAACTTGAAACTTGAGGAAATTCATGTAGATATACAATCAATGATAAGGAATATAAAAAATTCCATTGGAAGAGATAAACTCCTCAAGTTTCGATGCTTCTTACCTCATCCAGTTTAGTTTGAGTCACAAATTATCATAAAAATTGATATTTTGTTAATAAATAGTATTAAATTTTGTTTCAAGTGTGATAAGATAAGATTTAGTGTTGATCAATCCCTTGTGGAACGCGTCTTTCATTGATCTCCATACTTAAACCACGGAGGGAATTGAGTGCTAAACTGTTCATTATAATGACTGGAGCTGATCAACATTGAACGAGTGAGTAGAGCTCATCACTAAATATTTCTTGTACACTAAATCATCGACCTCAGAGGATCGGAGGGTTTGATAGCTTAACAGTTGACGAGATTAATCAAGATAAATTATCATTTGATTGTACTCAAAACTCTGATTGACTCATATTTGTGAGGTGAAAAAATTATTCCATCAGTTTAGCACTTCATAGTCGAAACAAGGTGTTTTTGCAATAATAACAACAAAAAATCGAACGACCAAAATCTTTGTGGTATTTTGTTGAATCCATGAAAAAATCGATAAAATAGTCCGATAAGAAGAATTCCTTAATGTCGTACGTGATATTGTTTTATCGCTCGGATGAATTCTTCCTTGGCATGGAGTGATGGTAAGGGAATTGAGGTTTTTTTGATCTACAACTGAATAGGTCAACGTTTTCAAGCTTTACATTTGATGAGGAACATTCAAATTTCGGATTATTACATGAAAATACACAAACAACGATTGGAATGATATTCCATGTTTCTTCTTCTTGATACAGATAAAGCCGATCGATAATCTCCCATAAATATTGAAATTTGTAAACATAAATAAACAAAATAAAAACAACATCGTGTTCTTTACATAAACTAGAAAATAATAGATTTTTAGGTAATTATAATTATAGATGGATATGAAGTATCAAAAATCCCACTTGTAAACAAAAATGAACGATAATTTTATAAAGAAAAAAAAACGTTATAACATATAAAACATTGCGGTGTTTTCCTTTTTTTCAGTGGAGATTTTCCAATATAATGTTTTTTTATTCCTACTGTATCGAAAAATTTCGTCCTCATAATTTTTGAGTAAATCTTTCCTGTAGCTTCCATAATACAGCAGTTATCGATCGCTGTCATGACCGACTATTAATAATTCTTAGCATTTACAAACTCAATAAATTATGGTCAAACCGGACGTCTGGAGATGCGGGTTTGAGCCCCGCATGAGGCTGCGAGTTTCGCGATTAACTCAGCGTCATTTAAAATATCGATCCCTTTATTTTGATCTTTACATCTAATTAATAGAGCACAACTGATTAAAGACGCATGAAAAAGGCTGATTTCGAGAAAGAGGATACGGTAGTCATACAGTAAACACTCCCAATCTCTCTAAGCTGCCAGTTGGTTCGATACCGTATATAAGACCGACTTCGCATAACAGAACAATAGCAATATTCCTTCACGCCCTTATAGTAATGAGTGTGACTGAATGAGTTCAGCTGCTGTACTTACGCCTGATCTCATGAATCACATGAATCAAATGTAGCAAAGTTATTTTCGATCATTATTTATTTAATACTATTATTTACTTATTATCAATTATATTATTTATCTATTTGTATTAATTGTTTACCATAAGTTGATTAATATTAGTTACATTATTTACTAGCTATATTTTGAAATATAGAATATTTAGTAGAAAAATAAAAGCTGAGAGCTTCAAGAAAGATTGAACACGCCTGAGTGAGCATCATACGTACAAGCATAAGAGCTCCCATCTCATTACAAAATCCACAATATTTCCACAACAATAAAAATAACAACATGAAAATTCTCCGAGACGTTTTGGGTTCTAAATATTAAAGCAACATAAAAGAACAGCAGAGAGGACTGTCTTACTTGTTAGAATCATTCCGCCTCATATTTGAGGTAGTTCTGTTAACATGAAAACAACTAAGTCGTCAGTTCTCATTGAGGTAATACGACAAGCAGGTGTTCTTAATCTTAATGAGGTAGTCGACAATTGCGTGACAAAAGAAGCTGCAAAACCATGTGAGCCCGAAAGCTTTCAAAAAGTCAAATCCACCAGAACGAAAACGATCCATTATAAAAATGTCTCAATATAAATTTTCTGTGGCTGAACAAAGAAGTGATAAATTGGGTGATATGAGGACTGTTAATGATAATAATATAGTAAGCTTCTTTTCACTGAACTTGAGGTAAACAAACGCCATTTGGTTCTCTTAACTACCTCAAATAGTAAAGCGAGGGAAAACGTAGGGGAGTGTTAGTTGGTGCAGTATCGCAGAGTGAACTCAAAACTTTATACAATTCTGTTCATGACACTGGACTTAAGCTTGAATAATGTGGAATGATAGACAGTATTACGCAATACAGACTCGTTCTTATAACCATTGTGAGGATCGGAAGTCGTTCATCCTCTTGCCTTCAGGAAGCCCTTCTAGAATGATCAAATGCGATAAACTGCACTGAATTGATTCATTGATTCCGGTGATCCCTAGTCAGTGTATAGAACGATAGAGTATCAAAGGTAACCAACATACTAGAATTAATTCACGACAAAACTCGGTCCTCATCAAATGAGGGTTGATATTAACGTGTCAACATACTACAATGAATCAGGAAGGCTTCATTTATATGTAGTGAGTGAAACGCTGAAGCACCTCTAATCCCTAGACTACACATATTCCTCAAGTGAGTTATGTGTAAGTAATATTATTTTACGTTCAAATTTATATTTCTTCTTAAATAAAATTAATCTAACTAGAATCTTATGTAAGCTAAAATTTCCAAGTAAAAAGAAAAATAAAATATTTTTAGGAAAAAAAAAGACGATGCATATCACCTCATACTTGTAATGATCCAAGAAAATGTAAGATTTGAATCAATCAATATTTAAAATAGTTGTAAGCTTCTTCAACGCAAAACTTTTGTTTTTTTTTATCAGTAGTTGAGGAACTGTCTAGAATTTGAAAACGTCTTCAGCTAGTGAAAGCTTGTCTGCAAAATATGTCATTTGATTTGAATTATATGCGTTTAGAATTTTGACACAAAAAAAAATCGATAATGAGGTACAATTACAATAAAAATGATCTCATTCAAATGAGTTTCGTGAGCCATATAAATAGATCAAATCGAAATCTATCGAATAATGATTGATTTGAATTGATTGAATCAAGTCAATTCATTTGATTGACTGTTAAATTAATTAAAATCTATAGATCAAATGTCAATCAAACGTAGATCAACTAGAGATCAAACAGAGATCAAACATAGGTCAAACAGAGATCGAAACGTTTAAAAGTGTTGCCTTTTTATTAAAATGTGTTGATTGCAGTGAATGAAATTCAATCACGACGTTTCCTAGCAACGTAAACTGCTGAATCCGTTCAAATCAACCGTTAGCTTTTTCTTTTTTTTTCTTTATCTTTAATTATTTTAAAACACAATGAAAATTTTTTAGAACATTTTTTCATTCAAGCTTCTAACGGATATTTTGTTTTGAGTGAAATTTTCATAAAGAAAAAAAATACGTCTTTGAAATTGCGAGGAACTGAGGTAATTTGTTTTAACTCATAGCAAGCTCATTAGAATCAATTATAGTAAATTTTAAGAATTTCAATTTTAAAAAGACAAAAAAGAAACCGGTTTTTAAATAATCGCTGAACAAATTAAAAAGAAATATAAAGTAGAAAGAAAAAAATCGCATGTTATTTAGTAAATAAAAATTGTACTTATTGCCTGAGGCATTTGTATATATAAGACTCGTTTTTTTTAAGCATAAGAAATCATAAATGACTTTATAATTTGTTTTTGTTTTCTATGAGGTAGAATTTCCTCCTTTTGAAAAATTATTCAACCTAATGAATTCTCTTTAGGAAATCTATTGTAAGATGTTATTTTTGAATAAGATAGAAATAAACAATGTTTACAGCAGAAGAAAACGAGTAAGTTGTGCTGAAAACGAGTAAATTTTCACTCCACAGCACTCATTCCTCATTAAATAACAGATAACCAATAATATAAGATAATAATTGAATTATTAACTAAATGTTATTAAAGATGAATGGGATTAAAAAGAAATGGCAAAAGGCAATCAATGATGAGTTCAAATCGCAGTGAAGCAAGTCAAATCCTCATTGCCTCATTGATCGTTGAAATGATCAAAAAAGAAAAGAAAATCCGTCAATATAAGTAGCACTGGAGTGTTGAAAAGTAGTTCTCTTAGGTTAATTGTTGGATCACTCATATTCAATCACTCCTCGACCTCCTTTTCATGAAAAATACTAATATGTGACTCATCCCAAATGAATTGATCAATACCAAAGCTTAAGACTCTCCTGTTGAAAGCGTTCCTTATTGTTTTACAAAGTTATAAGATATAATTCCTTAAAAGTAATTGCTTAAGAACATATTAAATAGCTGATGGTAGAAAATACTTATTAAAATTTCGAAAATAAATGAACTCACAATTTCCTGAACGAATTTGAATGCCTCAGCTCGTAGTTCCCGCAAAGAAATCTCAAGCGTTTCAACGGTGAGGGTCCGTTTGTGTATACCCGACTTAAAATTGCATAAATTTTACAATACAACTAGGAAAAAAATAGAAATACGCAAATTCTCTGAAATGAGATCACAAAATGAATCGATAGTCTCTTTAGAGGAGCAAAAAACTGATGCTTGTTTGTTTCTAATGTTTATAGCTCTCAAAATTTGTTGACGTTTCTGTTATCAGAGATAGATTATAGTAATCTTGTTCAAAACCTCACGTAAATGAGTTAACAAAACAAAACTTGGTACCTCATATACGATTTGAACTCGCGTCTCACTAATGATGATGACACATTATCGCATAGTTTCCCAGATTTATGACTTATCACTCAAGAAAACTTCTACGGAGGAATCGCAAGCACGTAAGAACTCATATTACTGAGATATGAGTTCATTCAGCGCCCAAGGAGCAGCGATTTTCGATTTATTCAAATGTCTGAGGTATTTTCACTCAAGATTCTCTGACATCAAATCTTCATGTATTGTGCTTGTCACGTTAACTTTTCCATCCAAGAGTTTTTTGATTCGCTGAAATTTTAAGAGAACCATGGAGAGATCCTCATAGGAGGTGGTTACAAGCAATCTCTATGGATGAAGAGGTATAACGAGTTTGCCACTTTGTTTTCCATCTAGAGAACGCAAAATCCTGATGTAGAAGTTTTCTCAGCCAATCTTCTATTTCCAAATAAAAATTACGAGCTCGTCAGATTAAGAAATCTTGCTTTTGACTTAATCCGTTGCTAGGGTTGATTGTTCCTCGCTTATCACTCCTTATAACTCACCATGAGGCCCAAAATCCGCTAAAGGTTGGTATTTCTGATACTGCTGTAAGTCAAACTCTACAGCACTTCAGCTGTTTTCCTTTTCCAATCATTTCCTCACTAATTAGCTTTTTGTTTCAAATAATCATCGCTACATAGGAAACCAAAATTTATTGTACTTAAATTTTTTCTTTCATTTACCTCAAAATATGATGATTTACTCACAGAGGAGGACATGTAACTCAGAGAAGATTTAATTGATCGATTACCTTCAACTAGTATAATATTAAGCTTACAAAGCTATTTTTGACTTTAACTGCTCGTTTTTAAAATGAATTTAAAAATTATTTAAACAAAAAAAAGGAAACTGGAGTTGATACGTACAACAAAAATAGTTTTTATTTTTATAAAAAGTAGATTTTGGTGATATGTTTTATCCTAAGGTTTCTTTATTAATTCTTTTCTAATAAATTTACTAAGTGTATGAGTGTAACAATCGTTAGCACATCAGACCGGAAATCTGTATACATGCAGGTTCGATTCTCGACTGAGGTTACAAGTTTTGTGGCTAGCTGAGGATTATAAGGGATATGTTAACTCATTTTGATTGATTATCACTGCTTAACGAAAAAAAAATGAATAACGGTTCAAATGTCGTACCTGTAATTGAAACGTAAGTCCGTTCATCACGTATCACAATGTCTGATTTCGTTTCTACTCGTACGATTCCGTACGAACACAGTAACCTTCAGTAGATCATATTCTGAAATACATTACAGTAACAATTGATAAAGTAATGAAATGCTTATAGCTTATATGATCTTCGAAGAAAAAAATCTATGATCTACTAAGATATTGAAAACGAATTCGATCTGCGAAAATCAAGGACTAAGTGAATTCGAACTCGTCCAAAGTAATCTAGAAAGTTTTTTTCCCAAACTTGAAAACATTTAGGACAATAGGTAAATAAAATGAGGTCATTGTAATGCTGTTTACTGAGTTATGTCATCCTCAAAACAATGAGTACAATTTTTCAATAGTGAAAGTTTCCAATAGTTGCAGGCTTAGGTTTTTTATTAATAAAAAAAATTTTTATACACTTTTATAAAATTATAATAATTTTGTAATAATTAAATTTTCCAGATGGCGACAAATTTTACAAAATAATTCATTGAAGCAAAATTATTTTGAAAATACTTTTGTGCAATTTAAAGGCTTTCGTGTCAGCGTTATAAATGAAATGTAAAAAATAAAAAACAAACAACAAAATAATAAACACTATTTATCGATTTTTCACTTAAGATAAGGTAATTTTGTTTGAGTTAATTCATGAAAGTATTTGAAATTATATATTGATAATCGATAAGGATTTCTACCTCACTATCAGCTTTAAACTCATATTTACTAAGTAATCGTAATGTTATTGATAATGTTATCAATGAATGTTTACTCCTGACCTCTTTTACGACAATCATCAGAGTTTGTCGTATTCATATGAGTTCGAACACCTTAAGGGAAGAGGAAACAGCTTGCAGTAACATCATAATGCTTACAACTTTTTTATAATACTTGCATTGAATATGTTTAACATTCAAGCTTACAAATGAAATACAGCAATAACAAATGGAATTTACGTTCACGAAAATATTTGACCTACCCAAATCAATAACATTTATTCATACTTTTTGTACAGCAAGTTATAAAATGGTTTAGAGTACACAATTAAATAATGTTAGGAGTAAAAAGAAAATGAGGAAAATGTTTACTTAAAAAAAACATTTGAAGTATTTCGATTTAATAAATTAATTATTAAATAAAATACAAAATACAAAATATTACTATAAATAAAGTCATCATAATTTATTAAAAATAACTGTGACAACAAAAATAATAAAGAAGTACAGTAATCAATAAATGAGCATAATGGAAAATCAAATTTCCGACCTCCGTCAAAGAGGTAATCAACGATTTCAACGAGGATAACAACATTCAGCTTTGTCATTTGTGAACTTAAGAGTGAGTAAAACTAATGCTGAGGTAGATCAAAATTGAGAGTACGAAAATTATTGTTCAAACATAGAGCAGTGGTAGGAAGTGACGATTCACTGCATAAATTTGAATAAGAGTGAGGAGGCCCGCGGCTGCCCCAAGCCCTATTAGACCCCCGTTATCCTTCCAGATAAAGTGAAGAATTGGAAGGAAACAAACTTCATTGGGTTACTGAAAAGTGGTTAACTCAAGTCATTATACTGAATAGAATCACCTTCAAACGGTTCAATGTTATCAGTTTGAGGACGAATGCGAGGGGGATTCGAATAGAATAAGAAGAACTAAACAATCATTCTCAAAATTAAATATCCACGTTGAGTTAGTCAGAAAAACCCTCAGGCGAGTTACGAACGTGCATCTGACAGATTTCCGGCTCGGTATGTTATCGATTGCTGTAGTCACTCATTGTTTCGTTAATTTCTAGCTCTAATATGTTGTCAGAACTCTATATAATTTGTATAAATTACAAAAATGAATAAGCTGTTCTTTCTTTTGACTTTTTACTCGCCCTCCTATTTCTCTGAACTAATCGATACTTTTCAAAAAAGTATTGATTATTTAGTTTTTTTGTGAGTCATACTTTTATAAAAGTAAATGAGTCATACCCTCATTTACTTTTATAAAAGTATGACTCACAAAAAAAC
>KN716231.1:168757-185001 GCA_000816705.1 Dictyocaulus viviparus | reverse complement strand
ATTATTATTATTATTATTATTATTATTATTATTATTATAAAAATTTCTAATTATTAGAAAAAATAATATACAAAATTTATTGCACTTTATTACATTCTTATTTTTTCTATCACTATAATAAACAATAATAAACATAAATGAAGCAAATAAATTTAGAATGTTTCTAAATCTTTTCATTTGTAATTTTCTTCTAATTTTTCTATCGATCAATAAATTAATATAAGCCTAACATTAGTAATAAAAATGATAATAATAACAATAAACTGCTCCTCACTTTCCTCATAAAGGAGTAATCTACAGAATATTTTCACTACTATGTTGTTAATCCTCAAAAGTTGTTTATTGGACACAAAGTATTTTCCTCAAGATCAAGATTTATCAAAAGCCACTGTAAGCGATTAAGTGGAAAAAAGATGATCTGCTTGAATTCGACCTCATCTGAGTAAATCTCTTCTCTTGTGTCTTTTAGAAAATCTCTGAAGTAAGAAAACATTTGCATGGTATTGAGGATGTGAGGAGAATTCTTTATCAGCAAGAAAAAATTACACTCCCAAAAGGACGGATCATCTACTTTGGATAGAATTATTCACATGATGCTGCTAGATATACTGTAAAAAATTGAAGTTATACGGTAATGCAGTGATTTGTTGAAGGATATGAGTTGAGAAGAGGGTAAAAGCTGCTTATTTATTCTCATTAAACCAAGCAATATCATATGAACGATGTTTACTTTCACAGCTATAGTGAACTCATCATCTTTCCATTCCAGACAAATTCTTGGACTCACAAAAACTGATCGATATACGGTATCGACTTGAAAAAATCGATCAACCTTGATGACGTAATAACGATAGTAGAAAAGCATACTGTAATGAATAGTTTTATAATGATGAAATTTCTTTTGAAAAATATTCATTAGTTTCTATTGAGAAAAATAACATTTATGATTTAATATTGAGAATTTTTTTCACTTAAAACATTTACCTCAATAGAAAAATATTTCTACTACCTCCCTTGTGAGTTTAATTTTTATCACTTGCTGTTTTTTTTTTTAATGAAATTCAATCTTTTCGAATATTAAAAAACAAAGAGAACTGTGAAGAAAAATTCACCTAAAAAATATCTGATTGATGACGTCATCGTAAATATATTATTTTTGCTTAGAGAACAACTAGACGGTCACAAAAATGTCATGACAACCGCTAACGGAGAGGAAATTCTTGAAATTCTAACAATTCATATCAACTTAGCAGGAATACGGTATTTAGACGTATTACGCTATAAATAATGTACGTAAGAATATCGATATAGATCAAATCAAGAAGGTTTGTACAGATGCAGAATACCGTATTATTGTAATAGTGATCTATGAACTTTGGCTACTGTAATGCATTTTAATTCACTAATGAACAGGAAAAAAAAACAACTGATTCGATTAACATATTAAAAATTTTTTTTATAATTCAAATAAAGTTTTCAAAAATTAATTGACAATGTTGAATAAGAAAAATAAGATTAACCTATGGATTTGGAAAAAGCTGAAATCTCATCAAAATTTGAGGTTGTTTTTTTTTTGAGTTTGTAGTAAACATGTTAGTAAATAACACTAATGAATGTATTAGTAGATATTTATTACAGAAAAAAAACGTTGTATTTCTTTGCTTAACAATAGAGATCAAGACTGGAGCAGATCAAAAAGATACGGTATCAGAGTTGTGTTTTCGTTGATAAAAATTATAAGCTTGCATTATATAAGTTGTAATTTTTTGCACTATTAATAAAATTTGCTGAATTTTATATATCGGAGATTTTGAATCTGTCAAAATTTACTCATTCCGTTTTTTTATTAAGGAGGAGGCATGAAGAGGAAAACAAAAATGAGGTAATAAATGAAAAAGTCATAAAAGCTAGTGAAAGAAAAATTTTCGTAACCAGTATATATACGGTTACCCTTACTAAACACGACAGCTGTTTCATCACAGAACCTGTTACGATCTCGATAAAATCAATAAGTAGATAAAAATTTTAGTGAATTCAAGAAAAAAAAATGGTACATGACGGTACGCACAAATTATAGGACCAGTTAGACTTGTAGTGAGTAGAACACGTTTGTCCTCATTGAGGATATCGTCTGAGTGACTTATGGCTTGATAGTGATCTATTCAACGAGTTGAGCCAAACAGCTTTCATTAGCTTAGTGATACCTGATGATCTTTTAGCTATTCTATTCAGTATCAATTTATCATTTGCTGAGGGATGGGAAACTTAGTGATGCGAGGGTGTCACGTAACGGCATCAGCGTAGCACTGCGACAGCTTCTGCGCTAAGGATCTCGCATGAAGGACCACTGATGGAGTCTCATAGAAGAGGGATATACTTCAGAGAATGTAATTTGACTCAAGGTTGATATTAAACCAGTTTTTAATTTGATGTAAAAATACTGAATTATTTTACAAATTAAAAAGCTGAATGATTCTATAAAATGAATTACTTATAAATTTCTATCTAAATAGTATTTATCATAGCAACAAAAAAAAAGACACAAACAGAAAACCTCTACAAAAAGTTTTAAAGAGTTTTGTTTTGAAAATGATTTACTTATGAAATTTGGGATTATTGGATAAATTTTACCGCTTCAAGCATGCTTTTATCTGAGTCGAACAGAGTTCAATGAGTTATTTCTCATAGCTTAGGTGTTTGCTTGAGGGAATCAGTAAATGGACGTCTTCTCAGAAAAGGAAATGCCTTATTATTTTTTTTGTAGATAGCTTATTTAATTACCATGAAACTTAATGGATAATAATGATTTTGTTCTTATCATATTTCTAATGATATTGACTTAATCAAAAAAACTTGCTACCTCAGCCAGGACTCAAACCCGTATCTGAAAAGCTGCCGCTTCAACTTAATAGTCAAAGCACTAGATGACCGCAAAAACTTTATTATTTCGTTAAAAAAATCTAATTATAGTTGCTTCAAAAATTATATTGATCTACTTAAGTCGATTTCAGTTAAAAATTTTGGAAGGAATTTAACACAAAGCCATCACCATTACACATATTGGGATTCATTTTATTATTATATTCATTATAAAATTATATAAAACTTTCGTTGACGTGTAGTCAAGTGGTAGACGGCAATGTTGCAGCGTGATAATGACGCTAGTTCGCCTCAGCCACTTAGCTAACCTAGTCGAGTCATCTGAAGAGCCATCAAATCTGAAGCCTGGCACCAACTTGGTGAATAGTAGTCAACTCAAGTCACTGTATAGACCAGGCCTCACATTGAACCACCTCCACGATATCACGTTAAACACGAATGTGTAGGCGCATGCCGCCAAGAGACATTGATTGATGATGGAGATCATCCTATCTTACCATTTTATCATCAATAAGTAATGATGGGATAAGGATTGATTCCCTAAAGCCATTATATAATAAAAATAGTATTTATTCATTTTTGCCATGTAAAGTTTAAGATGCGTATCCGACAGAGATTTATCAAAGCCAAAATCCTCCGTTACGCCACCTTAATAACTTAACAATGAGGAGCAATGCACCATACGAGGTCGTTGGTAAGCCGAAAAACAGGTCCGAAAGCGGAACGACACGGATTCGACTCCCAGCTGTGGCTTCGAGATTTGTGGCTAACTCAAAAACGAACCATATCAATTTCGTAGTTGTGTTAAGACCGGATATCTGTAAGTGCGGGTTCGAGTCCCGCTTGAGGTTTCGAGTTTTGCGGCCATCTTTGCACAACTACGACGACTATAATATCATTGCAAAACAAAATAAAATTACGGATATCAGTTTCATATCATTGTGATCTCCAATAGTTGATGGAATACAAAGGCATTGTTTGTTTGAAGCTTCGCATAATTTTCTAATTACACTCTCGATGAAGAAAAAAATTAAAACAGTGTAATGTAGAGATCTTTTGATCTGTCATATTGATTGATGGTCAATATGAATAATAATCATTCTGTTCGATCTGCTTTACACATTAAAGCTAGAAAAAAAAATTGCTTCATCCGATGATGCAACTGAAAAGTAGAAACAGAAATTTTCATTACAGTAAGAAAATAATAGCATAACAAGAATTATTTGATAGATCAATACCGTATGATAAAAAGAAAAGCACAAGTAGATCAAAAAAACGATATGATTTTGATCTGAAGTAATGCATATCGTGGTGATGCTATAGATTTGATCGAAGATCAAGATCAAAGATTTGAAAAATCGATAATTATACTTACTCAAATGTGTTATTGGATTTTATAAGGCAGTTTCTTTATTTTGGAGAATAAAGTAGAAAAAGCTACCAAAATTACAGTATTCATATAAATAAATTAAATTTACGTCACATTAATAAGCCTTTGAAAAAAAATCGATATCAAAAAAAAAACAAAACAAAACAAAAATAATAAAATATACATATATATGTATATACTTATATGATGATCTATACAATCCATATCATATCCATCCCTTATCACTGCATCAATCGATAAATCAATACGTATATATATATATATATATATGTATATGCACGTAAATTTCGTAAATAATGAATGATATAGCGAATAATTTACAAAATCAATCTTCATCCCTCCATAAGAGGAGGTTGAATAGTAGTAAGGTAGAATTTGCCTGTATAACTCTTTAGTACTCAGAATATTTTCTTAAGAAAGATGTATTTGAATGCATAAGTTATTCGAGTAATTATTAAGAGGGTAAAATCAAGAGAGTTCCGATGTACTTCGCTTAATAGCCGTATTGATTATTCAAGAGGACAAGAAAAAAAAACAGCTAATAACTCAACAAAAACTGACACATTTTCATATTTGTTCCTCAAACGCGGTACGAAAATGTTCATTTCTGAGGGAGAGAAATTGAAGCAAGCTATTTCTCTTTTGCAATGAAATTGTATGCAAATTATGCAAATTTTGCTACCACTTCATCAAATACTTCGTAAAAATCAGCATGTGTAACATTTTTGTAATTGTTTTTCTTTGTTTTTCTTTTCCTCAATGAAATGACCTCGAATTGAAATGATCAATTATCAATTTTCGCCGTAATGTTTTGATCTATAAGAATATTATTATCACAAATATGTAAATTCTTGTGAAAAAAAATTCATTATAAATGCTTTAAAATAGAAAAAATTCCAACGGAAGATATAAATGGATACCGTAATTTTTTAGACTGATTAATTTGAGGGAGGGATTTTTTCAGAAACAAATCCTGAGCACAAATAAGCTATAAGCTTATTACTAGAAATATAGGAATAGTATTGATGCTGTTGAGGTATCGTGAGGGAAAGAGCCATAAAAAAATTTCTTCAGCCTGGACAGCTCTCGTCATGTCATCAGATTTTTCGCGAAGAAATCCACCAGATTGAATCGATCCGTACGAAACTATTAGGTAAGAAATGATAAATACATAAAGAAATAAAGGCAGATTGTGATATATTTCTGAATAAGCAAAAAATTGATGATTAAGTAAAAACAGTGAATTGATGAATTCAGTGGGATTCACCTCATTTTTGATCTCGTATAGGTGGTCAGAAGCAAGTCTATACACTGAATTGGTATGATCAGTCTCTATCATTACAGTACCACTTATCCTCCTTAAATATTCTGACAGTAATTTATCGACTCCCAACGGATGGAAAGCTTCGTTTGCCTAGATGAGGAATCGAACCCACGAACCGCTGCTACACGCGTCTTCTTTATAGAAATTTACATAAATTACATGCAATTACTATTAATCAATATAATGAAATACAAACAGAAATTGATAATACGGGCAAGACGAAGCTTCAATACGGGGATTCGTATTGGTGAGGTAGCTAGTTAGGAGTGAGTGAAGCATTGAGTGATCGTGCGACAAGTATCTCGGCAGTGCAGTCGGTAGCATAACAGACTGGACATCTGTAGGTACGAGTTCGAATGTCGCTGAGGATTCCATGTTTTGCCGATTAACTCAGCATCATTAGAGCGAAGAGAAATCGCCTCTTTATTATAGAAATCTTCTAAGCACAGATGAATACCTTTAATTCGCCCGTCGTTGACGAGTTATCATTTGTGTTGAATGAGTTAATAAAAAACTCATCAGAGGCAAATTCATTTGCATAAATGACGAAAAGCACTATACGCAAATTTTGCGAATCAACGAAGAATTTCAAAAGTCATAGAATTTCACACATGAATTTCTATTCATTATTATTACTATTACCAGTTTTATATCGACATGAAAAAAAAATATTTCACACATTTCAGAATCGATCAATAATTTTTAGTAGTATTTTCTCATATTATTGTTGACAAACAACTCTTATTTATATTTTTTTCAATATCTAAAAGTAATCAATCACCGTTTATGATTTTTTATTACAATTTTAATTACTTGGAAGTAATCAATATCTTTCAGCAATCAATATCGATTAGTTCAAACTACCTTGGCTCACTAGAAAAAACACGACACATATCAGCGTGAAAGGAAATCACTAACAAAAAAAAAACTATATTCAAATTTTGGACGCGATCTATTAGTACTGATAGAATGAGCAGTACTTGGGAACAATTTTTTGACTCAAATTCTGAGGAAGAATAGCTGGATGAAGAGGCTGGCGTCCTGTTGCAGAAGTTCCGATGTCACCTCGGACCGATGACATGACAGATCATACTGTTTGACGAACAATCAAAAAAAAAAATATCGATTGATGGGGACATTTCGATCGATTGGTTAAAGATGACGTAATACATATAATGTCAAAACGTTGATGAATCATAGAAATGAGAATAAATATGTTATCAAAACAAACAGAAGAAAAAAACCGCTTCGCGCTGATTACCTCATCGACTTTTCAGAGGGCAGAAAAAAAAGTATAATTTATTTGAATAGGCTTTTTTTTCGCTATGAAATTTCTATACGGTTACATTTATGAGGCTATTTTTTTGCTATTCAGATTGTCAATGGAGTGAAAATTTTGTTGATTAATAGTAAAAGCTGTTTCTTTTTAAAATTTTATTTCTTAACGAAAAAAAAAACTTGTTGATCAGTTTTACAATTTTGATCTACCAGATCAGGTTTTCTGTGATTTTGTTTCACAGAAAAAGTAGAGCACAATGAAATCAACATGCTTTTAATTGAATAGAAGCTTAAAACTATTTCAAAACTGAGTCGGACTTAATCCATAGAGGAAGAATCACCTCGAAAAAAGTCTGCTAATTTTCAACTGCAAGTTTTTCTATTGGGTTTTTTTTTCCGGACGTCATAAAATCATAAAGATCAAATTGTTCGAAGAAGCACCGTAGGAAGCGTTGAGATTTGGTGTTGATCAATCTCTATCGTCGTCGTGTCATATCACATAGGTGAATGAATACGAGGTCAATGTATGCGTTGAGTTGAGGTAATTAATCACTATTCATCCAATACTAATTAGCTCCATAGATTTCGTTGCTACCCACTTGCCGATCCTGAAGGAATGATGAGTTTGAGTTTGTCGTGGTGCAAACTGCGAACGCTATCCCTCGTTTAACACCACACTACCTCATATCATTGCGCTACAAGCTTATAAGAAAATGTGCTTCAATGTGCGAGTAAGTATAGTTACAGTGGATAGAAAAAAATATCATAAATAATAAACAAATAAACAAAAAATGCATTTCTATTCGATCTCGATTTACCTTTATAATACAATTATTTATTTATGTTTAAAAATTCATAAAATATTAAAGATAGACCTTTTTCTTTCAATGGATTGTTGTGCACGAAACGTTAATAAAATTTTATGATTACTCATTTTTCGTTATGCCATAAGCAATTCAATACCGTAATATGTCGATTGGAGCGCTCTAGGTGAATGACACGGTATTGGTTATTGAATCTCGGCTGAGTGACGTTTAATAATGACGATAATGAAAAGAGATATGAGAGTGCTGATGATGATGATGATGATGATGATGAGGATGGTGATGAGGATTATGATTATGATGTTGAGATGATGAAGGAGGAAGAGGAGGAAGAGGAGGTGGAGGTGGAGGTGGAGGTGGGTGATGATGATGATGATGATGTTCAAGGCTTGTGACGCTCCACAAATGAATTACGTCGGCCGAATAGCGTCGAGTTTGAGTTGCAGTGAAATCGATTCGTATTCATATTACTCATAGAAAAAATTCTATGCTATTAAATGGCTTGCATTCGTAATGATGAAAAAAATTTCTATTGAATATTTTATAATTTAATAAAAGTAAAAATAAAATTTGATGACGAACATGAAAATTTTTAATCACTCAAAACACAAAATGAGGAAAAAAAAACGAGGAAAATAAGCCGATACTTGCTATAATAGGTAATTTTGCCATGAATTAACATTTCTTCATCGAATAATCAATTATTTTCAATCATGTGCAGATAAAAATTCAGCTTTTTCCTCAAATTTTTTTCCTCACAAATGAAAACTTTATTTGAAATTATGAAATACACTTAATTTAAATTACATATTTGAATAATTAATAATTAATTTAAGCAATTTGTAAAATTTGATTTCATTTTCCATATAATTTTTATTTATGAACTTATTTAATTCATTTTGAGGAAGAATTTTTAATGAGTGAAAAATATCGAGGAGTGATAGAAATACAAATTATTTGAATGCTTATAATTATCATATGTGAAATGAGAAAAGTTCTTTATTGATTGGAGGAAAAAAAAACCACTCGACCTTCAAAAATCAATACAAACGTTGATCTTTGAACTTTTATATTCATTAACAAATAACATTTGAAAAAAAAAAACACCAATGCGATTATGAATTACTTCTTAAAAAAATCGATTCTAATTTTTATTACAAAAAGAAACTAATTTTTCTTTAGTATTTCAAAAAATTAGCAATAATCGTCGTGTCGATCTAATGTGTTTCATGGTAAAATTAAATGAAAAAATCGTTTTAAAAATCCAATTATAATTACCATTCCATAAACGAAGCATTTGATCTAACCGATCAATATCACACAAGCCCATTGATTGAAAATATTTGATCTAACCAATCGATACGATTAAAATAGATTATTTCAAATTAGCTATATTATTTGCGTAAGTGAAATATAATATTGTCACATATATGTGTCAATTATTTAGAAATAAACTGATTTAGGCGTTAATATGAGGAGGGAAAAAACCTCAAAAATCAATAACATGATGAAATAAACTAAATATGGTAATATTAAAATCATGATAGAAGAATATTCGTTATTGTAAAACACGTTCTTTTTTTTTTCAAATTAATAATTAATCATTAATAAATTTATATATCAATAATAATAATAATAATGAATAAAAATAAAATTTAGTACTGAAAGCTTTTGATTTTTTTATACCTCACTTGTCATATCCGATGAGTGATCAGAATGATCGATAATGCTTAGAAGAGCGATATGTTCTTATTTCACTAATTAAATTTGAATATTTCACTCGTTCACTCTAATGCCAACGAGACTCCGAAACATTGAAATGGAACTTTACCTCACTAAACGAATTTTAAGCATTGAAAAAAATCATTAAGAGAAAGAAAAAAAAACCGGCTGAAATTAAAAAGCTAGGAAATAAAAGACTTTATTGATTTTTGTGATCTATTAATACTATAATTTATCAATTTTTCAAAAATTTCAGGTCATTCAATGAATCTCTAAAAGCTTTCATTACAATTATTATAAGTAAATAAAAATAAAAAGATTTTGGAGTGTGAAAATGAATGTAAAGCGAGAATCAATAGTGTCTCTAGCCTCATTCAACAATACTCAATCCGACATCGGGCCTGGCTGACGAATAGACAAATGGGCGGAGTCAATGAAAACTGCTGGATTCAAGCGGATGGTTTGGGAATAATTTTTTTTCCCTCACTGTTTCAAATCATTCTTGCGATCAAGCCTTAACATTATGCAGCATAGACCGTTTTCAATAGTAATTCATTTCGACTTAATCTTACTGTATCATATTTTTAATAGCTTTCAAATTTTCCACATGATTTCAAATATTGATCAGTTTTTAAAGTTTTCTGAAACACTATGTTGGATGCGATTCAATCGATCTCTGTGATATCCGTCACGTAATCGTTTTCGTTGTGATTTCGAGGAGATGATCGAATGCGAATCTTACCAATGCCTTTAAGGTATCGCAGTGGCCCGAGATGCACTGTTAAGCAGACAATGGTTGGCACACGCCCTCAAGCCTTTCAAACCCGCCGTCATTTTGGAACCAGTGATTTGGCGTCAGAACAGTTTTAAATGTTATGCAGAAATAGCTTGGCGGAGATCATTCGGAAGAGTGAGTTATTCAGCCATCGTGTCATATTGTGTAGAATTATGTTAGTCAGATATCTAAGGATGAGGATGAGAGCAGCATTGACGTAGTCTATGACCTCCTACGGACGTGCCACCTACTGATCTTGGTTCTATAATCTCTTGTTTGAATGAGAATGCTTCATTAGTGATTTCAATGTAGCAGCCTGTTGTCAAGTCAGTGCTGCATGTCGTCTCAGATTATTCCGATACCATTCCACAGACCCTTAAATGATGGAAGGTTTGGTTGACTAGCGGTCGAATGTGTATCTACGAATACGGTATAAAGCTGTGTGTCACTGTGGCCCCTCCTAGCCCTCTGCGTTATCGATCCCAATCATATTTTAAAGAAGATCTTAAGAAAAATTTACAATTACTGAATGAAAGCTTAGCGTTGAATTCTCAATGTGCTAAGACAAGAGATTTTTTGAATTCAAGCCAAAATCTTCTCCTTAATTATAAAATGTTTTTTGAAATGATGTGTTTCACCTAACAAAAATGAAGACAGCAAGAAAATGAACATAAGCCGCATTGAATTCCCAAATCAATAAATCTTATCAGTGTACGGCAAATGTAAAAGTATGATTGATCACGACACACAAGAAGGTCATCAAAAGCGATCGTGTAAGCGATCGTTCCAAACGGTTTACCTCCTCAATGTGACTTAGAGGTGTTTCTATGATATCCGACTTAACTTAAAAGTCTAGCTAAGAGCAAACCTATCAAAAATAGCCACAGATATGATAGAATGAAGTCACAAGGAGGCAATATTTCTTTGATCCATATAGACTGGCGAATGCCTGCAACCTTGTAATGGCACTACCTTAGCGAACTAAAAATTTCAGAAGATCGAGTGACTACTTCAGCAGATGAGTTTCTGCCTCCATACTCACGCGATAGGTTCTACCGTCTTTGACTTCGGATGGTAAGACGAACGGTGAGCAGCAATCAAATTTTGAGCTAAACGTCATCTCAGTAGGGATAGGCAAAACGGACAACAAGACACACACTCACTGTTTCTTACTCTGCACTTGTGACACAAGAACCGTCTTCAAACAGCGACCTCTACGCACTCATTTAGGCGTCACATGAAATTCCATGTGATGGCTCCATAAGAGGAAAAAGCAATAAAAATAACATAAACCAATTGGATGAAAGAGCTTACAAAATCAAAAGATCTGAAATGGGAGGAAAAAACAAGAAAGCATATAATTGGACTTCTGCTAACAGCACCTCACTTTCATAAAAATCCATTTTTCAAGAAGAAAGAAGATCAATGATCTCATTGGGATGGAGAACTACGAGCGGCACGACTGATCGTTGGTCGATCATAATCCCACCAAGAAGAGATGGTTAATCATTGATACATCAGTTGTACTTATACCGACTGGATCATGTTCTACTCAAGCGGGAATTCTATTAAGCCATTAGTTAGAAAGATTTTCTGTCATTGCTAAAGAAAAGTAAAACTAGCCGTATATAGTGAAGACATTTTCGGCATGATCTCCACATAAAACTGACAAACAAATGATGACCCGATTGAAAATAACAAGTAGCTTGCTGAACGACTTCAAATTTCTGCCAAAACTGCCTCACTTCCTCAAACAACGTTAACTGTAAAACATTCCTGGTACAAGATTTACTTCGGTATAGACAAAAAGCTGTTGAACTCTGCGAAGAAACGGAATTGTCTGAAGAAATGTCGTTGGGATTGTACTTACTACGAATCGTTTCCGTTCCACAATACTCATCGCAGAACCAAAACTCTCCGCTGAAACCAAATCGCCTGGGATTTCAGCATCGGAAAAACGAGTTGCAATAGGAAACATGGAGGCACTGCCTCAGCACCAAATAGTATTGCCGCCCACTTCTTTACAGCAATCCTTGTTGTAGGAGAACTCTATGCATTCGTGTTCAAGGTGATGATATAGCAGTAATTGAATGCCAGCCTGGTGTATACAATGATTAAGTTGACCACTGTTTAACATTCCAGTGTTGTTGAATCTTACTCAGATTTTTTGAAACCAATTAACGCATCTTTCGAGACGAGGATTCTATTAGGCTTGAAGGCAGCCAGGAACCTGCTTCGGGCCTGCACAACACTGTGACGACTCCGCAACTGTGCCTCGCGCCCCCTTTTATAATATATTCACCTAAAATAGTATTTATTAAAGCATTAAGTGATTGCAGAGCAAGAGCCTCGTTATGACAATCGATGGGACACCAATGATCTGTAAGATAGGAGTTCGAGTCCCAATAGAGGTTACACGTTTTGTAATATACACAACATCATTATAAATATAGATAATCTACATCTGTCAGTAGTAAACAATATAGAATCCATTAAAAAGAGACGGATGAGCATCTGCTCAATCTATCTCTATTCATTCGTCACCTCGACGTTGTCGTGGTTTTTGACTGGAAGTGATCTAAGCGATTTACCGACCCCTGAAGGATGGAAGGTTTGTTCGGCCTGGAACCAGACTGCGTATCACTCACTACTAATCATCTTACCGCTGCGCTTCTTCAAATGTATGAATAATATCTATAACTCCTCATACATTTAATGATATCCATTGATTTTCGTCTCGATATAACGTACACAAATCTCCGTAGGCTGAAGACAAATGTCTCTTCGACAATACTTGAAGCTTTCCATTAAACTCCGCGAAAATGTGCAAAAAACATGTGTATTGCGAACCTCACTTACTACTTACTACAAAATTTAAGTTTTTAGTTATTAAGTTACTTAGGTTATTTTGAAATGTTTATACAAGAAGCATGTATAAGTATATAAGTCACAAAGTCTGTGAGTCTAGATAATCGTAGAAGGAAACGTAAATACATAGAAGGGAAGATGTATGAGTGATGATGAGTCAAGCATTTAGTGAAGAGAAGCTACGAACAAACCTCGACAGCGTTTTCTACTTGCCATAAGTGCTAGAAATTTGAAATATACGATAGATCATTAAGCTTAATGCATGAGCTAGACGCATTTCACGATATCAAAGAGATATAAAAAAGGTCTGCAAGACGTTCTCCTTGTAAATAAAGTGAGTATGCGAACTCAAAGCTTAATTCTGTCAATGAAAAATGGTCAGAAGTACACTCCAAGAATCTTCAGAATATGTAGCCCTCACTGAGTTAACTCCTACCAACGATAACCACTAAGCAAGGTCTACAAATGATCAATTTTTACATGGCTTCAAACGCATTGCAGAATCGCCATCATATCAACGGTCAGATCCTTCATCGAAGGTGCTAGAAGGAGATTATAAAGTTCAGCGAATTCCATGACCAACAGGAATACAGTTGACTATTGTTGCGCCAACAGCCTGCAGACGACACCTATAGAGTTCTACTGGCGCTCTTTAGGCTCTATTGATGATCAACGGAAAACACATGCAGTACAGGTGGCACACGAGGTGCCTTCATGATGTTTGTGATACTGCTATGGTCTTTCAACCAACACTGTGAATAAACCAGCTAGGAACTTGATGACATATTGTGTACTGATATATCATTTAAGCATAGACTTAGTTTTGTCGCAGCACATTCATAAAGCTAAACTTCAAGTACTGAATCTATAAATAGAGAATCTTAAAGTTAGCACATTAGCGCGGCGAGACAACAGAGCAGAAACTGTGAGGGATGTAAGTTCGAGTCTTTACTTTGCTCGCTGCATTTTTTTATGAGTTAGCATGTTGGCCATATTATGAAAAGCTCAGTGAGTTCTTTTAATGAGAAAAATTGATTTACGATTGAGTTAAGTTCTATCGAGCGAATAACAACAGTGCATTTGAACACGAAAGATTTACACATAAAATATTTTGTACATAGAACAATAGAAGAAAGTTGTAGAGTTGTACAATTCGTAGAAATTCGGGAAGCACTCGGAGACCACACAAATGTATTTGTTCGACAATTATTCTTTTGCTCAGAACCCGTGTTATGTCGATAATGGTTAGCAGGGATAGAAAAAAAAATAAGAGGATAATGTTGAAAAGGAACGGAGGGAAAAGCTACAACGATAACATGAAATTTGATTCACGTAAAGTGATAGAGAGGGGGAGAGGGAGAGATAAGGAGAGACAAAGGGGAGGAAGGAGGTAATACTTTCAAGAAAATATGACAATTGTATGAAAATGACAGTATTTTTTTCTGATCTGCTTAAGAGAGTGATTGAAAAAATGTTGTAGTCGAGTGTTTTCAGTGATTCTAACCCTGCATACAATAGAAATGAATATAATCTATAGGAGGTGGATAAAAGGAATGACGATAAAGAAAAAAAAACGCAAAAAAAATCGATATTGACTAGAAAATCATATAAAATTAATCGATAATATTATGCACGGATAGAATTCCATAACCCGAATTCATAAATTGAGTCGTCAGAGGCATTCTGCTTTCTGATTGACCTGATTTATGACATATTTTTCTAGATCTTAAACTATAAATCTATATTCCTCATAGATCTAATATAACTATATCAAAAAGTAGAAAGAAAAAACATAAACATAAACAATGAACATAAACATAACAAAACAAAAACATGAGGATTATTGTATAATAACGATTCTAATGTATGATGGCAGAATGAACTTGTGTCAGTAATGGATGCTGCGCTTGTGGATGTGGCAGTCCGATACCCTGTGGCGAGAGTAGACCATGAGAAAGTCCCTGAGAAAAAAGAAAAAAAACTAAACATGTATTAAATACCGGAATGATGTGATAACGATTAAAACTATTATTATTCATGTTATGGTGGAAATAACACATTATTTGTTTACATTACTCATTGAATGAGGTCGAAAATATCTCATAATAACATGATAAGAATAAATATTGTTGAATCATTAGGTAGATCAAAACGTGATTGCGATCTACGCACTGTTGAAACGTTTCGCTCGATAATGAAATACGTTTTGTGTTGATGTGTTCATTGTAATGGCTTTCATTTTTACTGAAAAGTGCCGAGGGAAAAATTGTGACAATTTGAAATTCACGACTCGAAAGCGCAATCACTTTTTGATCGACCTTGAAATCTTACTCATAATGAGAAGAGCGCAAAAGAAAGCTCATAGTGTACCTGTGGCAAATTGAGACCAGAAGCAGTGTGGTTTGAAATGTTCGACATTGATGGAGTGACTCCTTGAAGTGTTCTCGTTAGACCGCTAAGACTAATAGGACCATTTGGTAGCTGAAATTCCAATCACTACAGATATGATAATGGATCTATGCCCCGTTTCATCAGTCTTAGCCTTAGAAACGTGTAGCGCAATGGCAGGAGGTTCTGCAGTGTCATGTTAACGGCTCAAGTCTGCTCACAACTTAACCTAACACTCATGATGTACGATGTCGATAATTTGTTACTAGAATCGATTTCGTCGAGGTTTATCACCTCAATTCACTATAGAAACTCGTTATGCATTTGATCAGCACTTGATCATCTTCACGAGTCATGATGAAATCGAATGCATATCACATTCCATAGGAATTGCTCAAGGAAATTTATAGCTTTATCCTCATACTTGTGTTTTATTTATAAAACTAAAGGTGGTTGAGACGACCTACCGAATTTGATTGAGCTGCAGCAAGATGAGCGTCGACTTGTGCTTTAGCTTCAGCTTCAGCTCGAGCTTTCATTGCATGAGATTTCATATGTGCATTAAGTGACTGAAATATGAGTACTGAAATGAATGAGTGAAAAAATGACTACGATCAATTAAAAAAAGTATACAGGTAATAAAAGTAGATGGAAAAATGCCGAAATTATTTCTTCGAGAAACAAAATTGTAAAAATTCGATTTCAAAAAAGTATTCCTCATCAATGATGAGGGGAGGGAAACTTGATGTAAATATGTGAAGAAAAACTCCTCTTAAGGATTTGCTGAGGTATATT